>JARHVA010002984.1:492500-575000 GCA_037957365.1 Torreya grandis | reverse complement strand
ACTATATAGGGTATCTTAGGCTCAAGAGGATTTTGGATATGAATCCATGTAGGCTGATTAGGCACATGATGTACACCTAGTTGATCCTATGTAGAGAATTTTCCATAGCCGTGAAACTCACTAAAATCAAAATAATTTGGAATATGATTGAGGACAAACTCACAATAGAGTTTCATCAAAAAATATAATGGGAAATGATAGTTGTTACATGGTGAATAGTTAATACCATCCACCATCTATCTTAAAAATGAGTCATAATTAGGTTATGTACACAATGATTGATAGGAAAACATTTAGTGGTTATGTGAAATGGGGCATTGGTGGTTGGGTCAATGAATAGGGCACAAATGTTAGCTTTTGAAATATCCAAATTCTTGACTAGAAAGAATGATAAATTGTTAGCATAATATGACCTAAAATTATCCCTATATGAGGTTTATTGGTCAATTTGACTCATTATCAAGCTAATTTGACCTAATAAGGTCTGTAGGGAATCGACTATCTAGGTGTGGTGGGGGTTGGTCAAACTAAGATCCCTAATTATCTCAATTAAGTATTCAATTTCAAGTTTTTTTCCCACAATGTTGTCAATCAAAACCTCTTGACTTCCAAGAGGATTTTTGGGAACTATAGGAGGGTTAGGTGGAAGGATAGGAGGAACAACATGTTTTTGTAGAGGGTTAGGAGGATGAGCAATCAGAGGGTTTTGTGAAGGGTTAATAAGATGGGATGTAAGAAAAAAATAAATTACAATTAAAAACATGGGTTAAAGAAGTAAAATTATGAAAAATTAGGATTAAATAGGGAATATTTTGATCACTTACCTCTCCTATGTGGTGGCATCATCAATCAACATGTTTGTGGGGTGAATCTGGTAGCTTCCTAACACTCTTTGGAGTCTTTTGTGCAAAATGCAATCATGAAACAAGGGTAGAGCTAAGAAACGTAATTTAAAATGAATAATTTTTCATTCATATTACCTTTTTTATATTTTTTACACACAGGAAAAATGATCACATTATTAATGCCATCATGTTATTGTTATGTTAATAATGCAATCATGTTATTGTTTAATATAACATGAATGTATTATTACATAACATGATTACATTACAGCTCGATAATCTTGAACCTAGATTTAAATAATGTGATTGCATTAATTAAATAATATAATCATGTTATTGATTAATGTGATTGTATTATGGGTAATGTCCACATGATTGTCCCCCAACTCTGTGCACTTTCCTAGATTAATTATCCATTTCTAAGCATCCTAGGAGGCAAGGCCTTTCCAACAGAGATGCTTGAATATTTATGGCCTATGAAATGCAATTAATATATGATAAAAAATTCCTAAATGGTGTAGTCATTCTCTTAAAGGTAGGCCTTGATAAGTTAAATACCATAGAAAGTGGATGAGATTTAACTCACACTTAGCTTCTTAAATGATGTTGAGGTGAAAAACCCCAGTCATAGGGGAAGAATTCAGACTCCATAAACTATTAAGATTATTTAAAGACTTGGATTAAGGGATAAGAATTCTATATAACAAGCAATGATAATATTTTATAAAAGGTATATCAATATTCCACTGCCAATATTTTTACCAAGCAATTGGTGGTTGCAAACTCAACTTGTGTAATATAACATCTAACATAAGATTTTTCAATTGAAAGATGTAAGACAAGTCTAAAAAAACATTTAGTATTTATTCTATAGGATTGGCCAAGGAGTTGATTCTTGTGAAGATATAAGATCACAAATAATATTATTGCCAATGTAAAGATCCTAAGAGCCTTGATTCTAATAGCTTCTACCAACAATAATATAATACTAATAATGATGGAAAAATACCATAGGCTATGGTCATTTAAATAAAGACCATTTGAGAAATTTTTTAATAGCCTAAAAATATTTTCAAATGGCATGTGAAAATAAGGTACCTTCAATTTCAATAGGGGCATTAGTTGTATGCAAACTATAAAACCCTAACTTGGTCTAAACCTTTGTACCATAAAGGAAGCTAAATACATAAATTGTATGAGAATATATTTTTAGACCTCAAACCCATCAAATTCTAAATAACCTACTTGGAAAATAACACAATACTATGTCTATGAACATCAATAATGCCCATTCTTGAGAAAGGCAAAAAATATCCAATGCAGTTATGTGTGAGTCTCAAGCTTGCTTAGCATTCAATACAAAATAATTATATCAAAATAGAAGGATTTACAACCTATCAAATGTTTTTATGCCACCTCATAATTTTTGTAAGGAGGTTAATTGTATTGGGTTTAAATATAGTGCTAAGGTTGAATTTATAAATTTGATAAATGATTTATGTTTTAATTAAATAAGATGAAATGCGATAATAATATTAATGGCCACATGAAAGGCCAAAAATGGCCTATGCGATGAGAAAAATATAATATAAAGTAAGGAATGGGAAGTGTAAGTGCAAACTCATGAAATCCAAAAGATAACATAAACTAATAACATGGTATATATCCAAGAGAAAATATGTAAAAAAAATTATATCCTTTGATGCTTCATAAATCTCACCATATATACACCCCTTTTATGAGGATGCTTCATAATCAATCTTGAAAAATAAATTAGATTAATGAAAGAAGAAATTATCCACATGGAAAGCGTAGTTTATGGTCAGGGGATGGTGAAGATAAAACATTCATTTGGATGAAATGGCCAAGCATCTATGATCCTTGTAAGCCATTAACGTATTGAGAGAGTTACATGAGTATCTAAAGAGACAAAAGGAGCATATTTGATCTCATTTTAAGGAGAGCATCTAAATACAAAATATTAATCAATTTCACACTAAAATATGTAAGTTTTTTTTAAATATGATTTACTTGAGGAATATGGTTAATTACTCTATGTGGAGGTGGTGTGAACATTCTATGTATTCTATTTGTAACAGAACCCTCAAACTACAATGTAACTAGAGCCTAGTGTAACATGGAGGTTGGATGAGCCCATCATCAAAGAAAAGATATATACTATAGTAGTGTTAAATCCTTGATACCTTATTTATCTCCATTTTAGATTGATTTGGTGCATAAATTAAAAATTATGTAAATAAATTTTGTCTATGTCAATATTTAAAATACATAGCTGAGTATAAGTTGAAGCATGCCAGCTATATTAGATCTCAAATTATGTCAACTACATAGAGGATTTTAATTCTTGATATGGGTACTTGGAGAAATAAACGAAAGATTTGGCCATCCATCTAACCCTATGTATTGCATTCAACACTTGAAAGATCACAACAATGATGAGTGGATTTATACCAAAGACAACGAGAATGATGTCTTGAGGAACTAATGTTTTATTATGGAGATGATTGCATAATATGCAAGCAAGCACTATTTAAATTGGCTTCCATTAACATTCTTAAAATAAGCACCCAAAATTTTGTCTAAATATAGAAGAATATAAAATAAATAAAAGAGGTAAACCTTTGTTTAGATATTTTGAAATTAAGTCAAGATCATTTTTTCTCATGAGTAGTAAGGTAATCATATGCTTTAATTAATATAGAATTGAATTCTAGTACCAAACTGAAGCATGGCTCAAGAAAAAAGACCCCTAAATATGCATACAAAGATATCATCTTAAACGTATGACCTTTAAATTTAAAGAAAACTTATTTGACAATATATTTTAAAATGTTTAAAGTTATATCTTTTGTTTTCTAAAAATTTGCTTGAATATATATCACAAAAGGAAACCTTATTTAAATAAAACATTAAAATTATGTAATTTCCAAATAGAAAAATAACAACCATCCTACCATTTATTACTACCTACATTACCGAAAAGTACCATCATCATGATTCATTAATTTGCTTTCAACAACTACCAATTCCACATCTAATAGTTGTACTAGATTCCATGGTTGACCATGTTAATTAGAATTTTAATATGGGAAAGCTTACCCAACATGCACTAATGACCAATGTTCTAGCATTAATTTTCATTCTTCACTGGTTTTCACTATACCAACTCAATGTTGACTGTAACTAATTGATCCTACCAAAGTTACCATCGATGCCACCATTGAGCATGATCACCACTACATGCGATGGTCTTTGAAACAAATTGTGACCATCACCATTATCTCCATTAACCACCAAGATGATGAGACTATGAATCATGACTATGGAGGTATCACTAACCCTAGGCTTCACCTTATGTCATCTAATGTGGCATCGAGACCATGAGAAAAAATTGGGATATTCATAGTATTTTGAAATTTGTTCCCTTCCAAATCCAATTCCCACCCTTTTGCCCCTAATTTTTCTTGTTTATTATCTAGGAAGGGTGAACAACAACCTATGTATAATCTCCTGACATTTCTTTCTTTAGTCTCTTTCCTCCAATATATAGTCTATTATAAGTCTACCAGAATGGATGATACACCTCTACTCTTATCCTTTTCAAGGTTCATGTTTGGATAGGTTTATAGATGGTACATTTTTATTACTTATATCCTCAAATGTAAGAAAAATTTCATGTTTATTATTCAAAATTTTCTTAGGAAAATGATGTTTTGCTTGATGTTTAGGAATCACTAGCCTATTTAGTGTTTCTACATCACTATGAGTTGGTTTCTTTCCGAATATATATTGCCTATCCTCTTCTCAAGCCATATAATCTAGTTTCTCTACACTGAATATATCATGATAATTACCAGATATCTAGCCCCTAGGATTGGTATTACAATTCAACCATTTTTGTAGTTCTCTATCATAATTATGATCACTAATGAAATGCATAAGCTCTTATTGAGTGAGATTATCCTAGAAATGTTTCTCTATTTCATGAAATGGTGCACTAGGGAAGTTTATTTGACCATCTTAGTCTTTGAACTTGATACGAGTTCTATCATAGAATACTTCCATGACAAAAATTGATATCACAATCATAATAGTTTATTTTATTTCATATAAGTGAATAATAATAAGTGATAATAACCCATGCTATAGCTCATTTGACACACACACAGTTTGTTCTACAAGTAGGTCATGATTTTAAGTTTACATTGCATAGTTACCTAATAATATTATCTTCTTTACTTAAAATAGATTTCAACAATGTCTTAAGAAATTTCCCCTAAAAAATACTATCCATAAAATGCATACAACCCTGGTTTGTTAATTATCTTTGGTCAAGTATGCCTAGTTCTTGGAATTCAATTTCATGCCTTGGTTTTTATAAGAGAATAATATTTCAAGGATTCAAAAGGGTTTATCTTAGTTATATATTAATATGGAAATAGGGTCACATATTAATTAAAGGATTAATAAGTTCCATCCATCAAGATTCCCAAATAGAATTCTTATATTCCTTTCTAAGGAATCAAGACTGCTTTTATCTTTAAGGAGGACTACCTACAAAAGATAACTTATAAGTTTGGTTATAACATTTGGCCTACCAATAACATTATCAATCATGCTTCAATTACTAATTAGAGTTATCTCTTCAGGGTTACCAAAGGTAAGTACATGACCTCCTTTAACTTGGTATAACCTATCTAAAAGTAGGACTTTCATGTAACAAATCCTTATAAGTGAGAAGTAGTAGTATTGTCTAAGTTTGCTTCCTAGAGTAGAGAAATATACAATATAAAAGAATGTAGGGAATACCATAATGGCAATGATCATGCTACTCATCTACCTTGGGTTGAATTCCATTTAAAAAGAAAAAATTATTGATAGAAATAAGTAAAACATGTTACATATATAAGGGTTTAATTATATGCAATAAAATCTAGCATTCATGAATCAAAATGTACAACAAACGTATAATCTCGGTATGGTCATGTTAAAACATAGAAGGACAATGATTGTCATATTCCTTTTATTCCTTTTATATTAATTTCAAAACATGATTTTGAAATTTTTATTTCATAATTGTTGATTCAAAGTTTGGAGGGCTTCAAATCATGGTGACAATGTCCTTATTTATGCATATACAAAATCCCTTGCAAAAATTGGAAACAAAACCCACAAAGTTCATTCTTTGATAAATAATTATTTCTTTTACTGGTAAGTTTGTGAAGATCAATATACATGTATTCAAAAACTAAATTTAACCTATTGTCTTCATCTTTTATGTCCAACAGTTTTACAATATTTGGGTGGTTTAATTGTTTAATCATTCTATTTCTTCTATTTCTTCCCTCTCATAAAATGGAATATACATCATTACCTTCACAATTACTATTTTATTAGTTTGACAGTTGATACCCTTCCAAATGAATGTTTAATCTCCTACTCCTAGATCTTTAATCCATTTATATTTTTCCATTACTTTAGTGTTTTAACTTTTAAGTAATCACTCACCCATGCTATTTGTGGTCACCTCTTTGGAAAACTATTAAGCTGTGATTATTGTTTGCTTCATTAGTGTTTTAACTTTTACATGCTCAGACTTAGTATTAGTTTTATCTTGGATGTTTATTGTTCATTTTGTTTGTTTCATTAGTGTCATATATCTTCTATTGTCAAACCAAACTTAGTGTTTTAACTTTAGTGTATTAAGAAATAACATCTTATTACTATTTTCTTCATTATCATTTTAAATTTTAATTATGAAAATACTTAAATGGTTAAAACAAACAAACATCAAATTTTAAATAAATGGGCTCTCAAATCTCTATTTGGTTGAAAGTTGGGAAGCAAATCAATTTCTATTATATTTTTAAGTTGTAGAACTATTAATTTTCTATTACAAGTTTAAATTATAAAACTGTTAAGCTATATATGTTTGGATTTGTACAATTTATTGAATTTGTGTTGTTGAAAAAAAAATACAAAAAATTTAAGTAGCTTTGATATTATCACACTCAGATGCTTTCCTTTCCCTTTCCTCTAGAAATTAGACCCTCAAATTGCTTTGAAATGACTATTTTGTAATGTCATATATACTGCAACTTTATATTCCAAAGACTAATTTATATCTTTAAAAAATAATATATCTAATGAATGGATTAACAATTTTTGGGGTGAGCTTAACCAACACGCACTAATGACGTGCGTGTTGGCATCAATTCGTCAGTCTTCATCAGTCCTCATCAACTTATCAAAAAAAAACATGATCACCATAACTATATTAATAATCAATAAGGAGGAGGAATGTGGGTGGAATATTTACCCTCACTTATAAGTGCCTCAACATCCATGGATGTACATGCAACATACCTAGATGAGTCTCTACAACTCTCTTACAACATCACCTTTGTGTGACCTTTTTGAAAATTTTGAATCTTAATCTGATATTTATCATATTGGTTTGTTATATTCGTATGACACCACTTTAGAATATGATTTTTGTGTCATAGGTGTTTCTACATTAAATAATATCCTCTTGCCTATGTAGTCTGTATGGTAAGTTTACTCCACCTTTATAAAAATAATTGATACATATTTCACAACTACATTCTTAGAAGTATATTTATAAAGTTAATTTTTTAGAATGATAATGATTGAATCTTTTTAAAATCTATAAAAAAATTGACTGGGTGATTGATAATCACTCTATTGAAGAATTTGTTACATAAGATGTAGTAGATCCTATATATAATTTATTTTGTGTGGTTTGTGTGTTTCTTTTCAGTATGACAGTGTTTTTGGAACCCCTCTCCACTTGACATTCCAATCACTTATGGAATTACCTAATCCAACTTAGAGATGTAACAAAAACAAACATTGATCAAGTTTCAATTGAATTGAATGAAATTTTCTATTGCCTACCACTTGCTTGGGATACTCATTTAAATTACATTACCAGGATTTGGTGGAATACTAACAATGCTTTCACTTTAGAGATGTTAAAAGGAAATTAGTCACATCGTTAAATGGAGATGTTCGATATAATTTTTAAATCTAATCTCTTATCTAAATTAATTATTTCATATCATGAAATATATCTGAATCCCATGATTAAAAGTTGGTTTGACAAATACTTTGATAGAACTCATTATGCAACATTCTTGCTAGAAAGATTCGTTCATACATATCACCTTGTGATTAGATTTAAACTTTTAACATGGGATGGTCTTCATGATAATTATTTACAGTTGTGAAATTTTCCAAATTCAAATCCTGAATTAGATCTTGAATACATTTTTGATGAGCTTACATACCAAGAAGCAATGTGGTGAAGAAGTCATTTTACAACACCATCAAAATAATCTGAGGACAATAGAAATCCCTATGATCATGATGGGTACTACTTAGATAAGTTGTAAATAACTAACATTGGACAGTACTGTATAGCTAATTTAATAAAGCTATCTATTATTCAATCTATTTTATTTGTAAAATCTTAGTTAAAGACATTTACTATAGTTAGTGGCTATTAAATTTTGTAAGTGAAATGTTGACTCATCATCCGAAGCCCTGAACATCTTTCCTATATTATGCAGGATGGATATGAGATCTTTTTGTATAATTTTATACATTTAATGAATAATAATCTTTCATTTAGTTTGAGAACTATGTTCTATCATCTCATGGGCCTCCCTAAATTTAGGGGCAAAAAATTGTGGTCTGGTAGGTGGGAAGTATGGTAGTGGTGGTCTAAGAGGAAATCATTTAAAAAAAATGGGCTACCTATTTTGCTGCAATAACTCTCTCATAAATCAATGTGGGTTATGCCTTGACCTTATTATGGGTGATAAGGCAATGTACTATTACAACTAAATAGGATAAATCACATTCCCATATGGGCTCATACAATTTTTAATTCACAAATGTCATATAAATTTTTCTTATGTCACCTACTAGCATTTATTTTCATGTGGTGTCCATAAATACTAGTATGTCTATGTCTTGAATTTAATACATCGAATGATTAGTTTATGGATAACCAGAATATCAGATGGATTTCATAACAATTTCAATTTTTTAAACCCTTTCCCAAATCTATGGAATTTATAGCAATTTCACTTTTTTTAACCCTATCTTGATTCTATGGGTTTCCTAATAATTTCACTTTTTTAACCCTTTCCTGTATCTATGGGCTTCGTAGCAAAATCACATTCTCATGCCCTTCCCACATGTATGCAGATAGTGTGTTCCACTTAAGATTGTCTATAAACACAACACCCTCATGAATGCACCATTTTGTCTATTTCTATGGTTTGATGTTTTAGTTTTGATATGTTTTATGAAGGATTTTATATTGATTTCAGTGAGATTTTGTACATTCTTCTAACCCTTTTGTTCATATTTTCTATCATATTTTTTTGAATGGGTTTCAATTCTCATATTTTCGTTTTTATGTGTAATTCATGGCTTCTATGTGTGGTATGTTTGACCATCACGTGCATTTATTAGTTACATCTGAATGGAAAGGAAGATAAATTTATATCAAAATCATGTTATTTTCTCTTGAAAATGAAATCTTATGATAATATGACCCTTTTCAATTCAATGAAGTGTCTTTACATTGTGTCTCCTACATTACTTTAATAGATAGGCTAGATTTATTTTTGTATTTATGAAATGAAATAGGAGTGTGCATGGAGATTGATTTTAAAGATGTTTATCATGAAATGATAGGGGATAGGGATTTGCCTAGAGGTCTTCTCACCGACCTACATGACAAAGTGACTTTCAAGTATGGGTTATTTCCAGATATTCACATGTGTTGCATAAATATACATCTTCAAGTAGCATCGTCAAGGCATAAATAAAATGAAATAAAATAAATCACTATGGATGCATTTACCATGCTTGATTTAGAAGATGTTCCTGTAGATGAATTTTTTATACTTTAACCAATTTTCTAGTGGTTGACATAGTTTTCAACATACACCGATTCTTATTTACTCCTTGTCTAATGTTCACATTTTTAGTTTCCATACTATTCTCCATTGTCTTCCCCTACTTGATGTAATGTTGAAAGGATGTTATGAAAAGTTTTTTTTTATATATTTATTGCACTTTTGTCAATAAACAACAAAATTTATACATGTCTTTATACAAACATTATTTTACTATTTATAGGGTGTCTATATGTTATTCAAATGATCTCTTGATTATCATAACATTATGTACTTATTATAGTTATAATCATAATTTGGTTCTATTGACATTATGGATCACCTAAATTTTGGATCTTCAAAACTAGTTAAGAGCATGATGTGTTACAATATTCAAATGCACTTATGAAGTTCCTAATGTTTTTACATATGACAAAAATAAAATATATTTATATCCTGAATGACCCAATACATGTTAAATGGAATAACACATGTAAAATAATGTATTTTAATGAGAGGTAAAAAAAAATGTAGCCAAAAAGGGCATTGTCATGTTTGTCAATGCATATGAGTCTGAATGGCCATTTTGATGATGTGTACATGTTTTAATGATGTTTGGATCAAATGTGTTTATATTATATGCATTATTCAATCATTTTCCTTTGTACATTGTAATATATGCTAGACAACATTCAATTGATAACAAAAGTCCACTGTAATACATGGAAAATTATGCTCACTCAACACCAAAAGTTCATTGTTAATTCGTTCAATGCAATGTTCTCCTTATAGGTTGGAATAGGCAAAAAGGTGGGAATAAATAATGTGGTTTTGACTATAGAACTTAGGTGAGGGTCCATTTTATTATAGTTATATCAAGTGGGACAATTTTAGCAACATCAATGAGGAATACTTGTGGGTTTCTTGGGTTGAGCATGACAAGGTTGATGACTTCATCAAAGGAGAATAAAGAAGGGAGTTGTTCCTTAAAAAAATTTATGTTTCAAATAGCAAGAGAAAATCACATTTTACTAAAAATGATAGCTGAATCACTGCCACCTCTAAATATGTCATGTAAGTCACCTCACACTATAGATTACAAGCTAGTGTATGTTTAGATGCTATTATGTTCTATTGATGTAAACTTTTTTCACTTTACATGGCTATTTATTTGTTCAACACAATCATGCAACTACTAGTTTTCATATGGCCCCGACCACTTTTTGGAAATTGATGCCATGCCAAAAGAGAAGTCTTTAATACCCAAGTACAAAAAGGGTAACCAGTCAAGTTGAAGGTGTATAAGGTGTGGTTATCACTATCATTTCAACACATTATGCATGGCCTATAGACCGGATCATGTGCTGCTCACATACAATCATTTAGAATACACAGACAATGAACAAAACTATTTCCACGACCAACAATATGAATAGTTCAAGGGAGAGAAATATTTTTTTTCTCCTTACATCAGCCCCCAACTTAATGAATGGGTTCATAAGCTACTATTGTTGGGAATGTCTACTGATTCTATCCACCTTAAACACTAGGAGATGGTCCATGAGAAACTTGTACTATTTAATGGTGAAACATAACATGATGCTTTCATGAGCAAGGACGAAATATACAATAAATAATGATTGATTAAGGTGGAAAAATATGTGTACAATGCTGATGATGTAAAAAGTGTTTGGGAGTGGGCACTAGCAAATACAGATAAGTGTTTTTTTATCAAGGATAAAATGGGGGAAAATTGATGGGAATGGGGAAATGCCCTTCCTCTTGGGCATCCAATTACCACAATATCTATAATGATTGTTGAGATTTGGGAAGCATAGATTACAGATGATGGATGTAACATTTGGGATGAATGCAATGAAGATATTGTGCCAATGTTTGTAAGAGTAGTTGATAATATTTATTTTTATGATGTTTGTAATAATTATAGTTATTCCAATGTTTTTTTTGTACAGTTCCAATTGTATACATTGTTGGTTTTTGATTCCAAACATGAAGGTATGCCCATTTCATGGGTTATTATATCTCAATACTATAATATCAACATAAAGTAATGGATGCAAATTCTTTTTCAAAGAGTGCATTTAAAAGACTTTGAATGGACAATTAGTGCCTTCATGGTGGACAATGCCAGTGTGGAGATAAAATTTATTAGGTGCATCATCATTATTACTACACACATCATACAATTCATATTTAGATGTTCATAGACACCATCCCCACCTTATTACATTAAGTTATGTAAAACTATTGTATTATGCAGGCAAACATTCAACTGTGAGGTCTACTTATGCATTTGGCATGTTTGTCATGCATGATTGAATAATTTGATAGCAAATGTGAAAGATGATGATGTAAGATGTGTGATGTTTGTTGAGTTGGGGTTCATAAGGCATAGGTGTGCCGATGAGGACATGGATACAAGGGTGTCTAGAAATTTTGTAGAAAGATATGGCTCCTCTCAGACTACTTTTTTCAAATATTGGGAATAACAATGGGTAGATAGGGTTAGAATGTGGTCACAATGTTGTCAAACATTTCCACATGTTGGGTAAGACACCAATGCGAATATATAATCTTACCATTCCCATTTGAAATTTAGTTTCCTAAGCATAGTAAGGACTTCTGCACATTGCAAGGAGGATTGGTTGGTTGACCAACTAACAACATTGATTTACATATTTTATTGGTAGCTATAACTATGCAAGGACACTAACTTCCATAGGAAATTCAAAGTAGAGATACTTGAAAATATTTCATGGGTAGGAGATTTGTAGATCATAGATTATCATGTTACCTTCACTAATAATGACCCTCATATAGTATGAGTCCAAAGTATGAAAGATGAGACATTTTATTATCACAACTTCAATGTAATGCCTTTCAATCAATGTGTAATTGCTTGTTTTCACTCCAAAGATACACTTGCAAGCATGTGGTCAAGGTGGACCTGATGAGAAAGATGATAAGTTAGGTAGTTATAGAGGATGAAGCCACAATACATGGTTTTAATGAGATCATAAAAAAAAATGATGTTGAGTACCATGTAATTTTTCTTTCACCCCATACTGTATGCATTAAGAACTTCAAGGTGACAATCATTTGTGTAATACATTTTCATTACCTAGGTCATAGACAACAAAGTTTGAATTGAAAATGAGGGAGAAGGCATGAATGTTGAAGTTTTGCACATTGAATTGCATGGTGTATCAGATATGGATATGTAAAGATCAAGACGTGCACTAGAAGGTGTCACATCAAATATGGTATATGGCACTGAAAACTAGTTGAGGGAGGCTGATAGTATCAGCCTAGTAACTACTCACAATCATATGCTTTTTGTATTTTTTAGCATTTTTAACTTGATGCTTTTAATTTTATGAATAGATCTTGGATACTGATAGAGTTGATGATTTTGATGCCATGATATGCAAATCGTGAGATATATTTGAGAAATGTTGTGTAGTATATAGAAGTGTAAAAATATCATTCTTCAAAAACTATATGGCACATGTTTAGAAAAAGGTGTAGAGTAGGGGGATATCAAATGCGCAACACCCAATGGCTCATCCATTCAAAAAAATGTAGGATGGGCATGAAACTTCCACTCATAGACATAGAGACTTCATAAAAAATATGAATAGAGGTAGACATTAGAGCATGTTACAGGAGACCACACTTTTTCCAAACCCACCTTGTAACAATCCAAGACAAGTTTGGGATGATGATCTTAATAAAGAATTAAAAAAATATAGGGGTGGACACAATAAAGATAATGCATCCTGATTGTATCCCTTTATAGGTTTCAATGATAACACAATAATAATAAATGCATGTATAGTCGGTGATAATATATTATTGTTATATATTCTAATGTGATTGTATTGATTTGATGCATTGTCAATTGTATTTTAAACTAAGGTAAAACAAATGCCATATTTTGAAGGTGAATAGTTCTCTTAGACTTCCCATATTCAGTAACAAATTACATAAATGTACTATCCATTAAAGGATTTTGTGAACAATATTTAATGTTAACAATAGTACATCACATTATGCACGTTCTCACACTTGAAATTAGGTTCCCATATGACCATTATTTCAAATACAATAATTCAAAACTATTATCAACTTACATGCATACTCAAAAACCTTTAGTTTACAACACATAGGTTATTTAAATATATATACATGCCTAAAACTTCCTTCTTTATGTACCTGACTTTGATACTTGTAGTCAATCCCCTTATTTCATCTATAATGGATTTTTACCCTAAATTTTCCATGTCATTAATGGTTCCAAGGGACTCTACCAAGTCTCACTCAATCACATTCCATGAAAAACCTTCAAGAACTGCATTTTTAGGCCTATAAGAGTCATTTCTAGGCTAAGTTCCATATAACAACACCTGAAACGTGCCAAAAATGACTCCATCAAGTGCTTTAAATTTCTTCCATCATCTTTAGCTATCAATTTTATGATTTATATCTTTTAATTTATTCCATCATCTCTGTTTGGATTTGTCTTGCATATGCTTTCCTACTTGGTGCATTCTTTCAACCCATTATTACTTGCAATACACACTTAAGCCTCTTATATGAATATACTTATTTATTTATCTTGTATAATATCACCCTTATACCACCCATACATGCTCTCTCTCTCTTTCTCTCTCACTCCTAGACATACAAAACCATCATCTTCACATCTTCAATCTCCATTCTTGTACCAAACTTGCTAATCTTGATATATCTCCCTTGGCATCAAGGCCTCCTTCATTATTCCATGTTATAATCTCATAAATAAGACTTCATGTGGTCATTCATGTACTTATTGAGCTCTTTTCATTCTCCAACTAGTTAAATACACCTCTAAACCATACCTCAATTATTCCACTTTCATTCTTCTCTTTACTAGCTCCTCCTTGCTATAACACCTCAAACTTCATTAGAACTCAAGAAAATAAGAATTCACTAGATATTGCCTATTTTTACCATATTATAATGGAAAAAACTCATTTGGATCATCCACACACTGTCCAAAACCTTTGAATGTCCCTAATGCTCATACAAGCCTACTCTTCATTATTACCCTGGAAATATATAAACCTCCTTGTCTAAGAGGATATACATATCATATTTACCAAATTATGATACTTTTGGACACCTTTTTGTTCCATTCAACTCCTCCAATATTTTCAAGACTTAATTCTCTAAGACACCCCTTGAACTTAGTCTCTTTATTTGTAGGTAGGTCTCCTTTATGCTTCGTCGGGCCTACTCTATTTACACAACACTATATACCATATTGTATGGTATCACTAAATATTAATACCTCATGAATCCTATAAATCACCTATAAACACATATTATTTATAATTTTTGTCAAATTCCTATGGAGGGAGCAAAATTTATAGGATTTGCAACAATGAAACCCTAACCTTTGTATTGGTAGGCCTGCATAAGGCTGAGAACACATAAAAAAAGGATTTTTAGAGTTTTTGACACTTTTAAGACACTTTTAAGATCTATCCTAGGTTTTTACCAACATTATTAACCAATTTTAAGATTTAATTATCCCTATTCAATCCTCAGGAAGCCTCAATAAGCAAGAATGTATAATTATGATGTCTTCCTAAGATTGTATGCATATAATTCACTTATTTCTTGTACTTCCAACAAAAATATGGGATGGAAAAAGGATATAAACCTTATGTATGGTATTTACACACACCACTTAATGTCTCCAAATGTTCCCTTCTCTCAATCAAGGATTCAAGGTCTCAAAAGGATAAGATGACCAAATTTTGATGAATACTAAGACTGTACAAGCACAAGGAGTAACAAAGTGGTATCTAATGATTGTTAGAAAAATTTCCTCACTTGTTAGGCTTATATAATGGCCACCAAAACCTTATTAAACTCCCTCCAATACTATATTCCAAGACTTCATTACTATATTTTCCAACATGCATGGATATAGACTTTTGAGTACTCTCAAGAGTAATTGAAGACTCAATTGAAACTTGTACACTTCTAAGGGTTTACCAAACTTCCAAGGGAAATCTCATCACCTATACAAACTATCTATATTATTTTTGTCCACCACCATTCAATCATCTCTAAACATGCATCACTACTTATGCTTTATCTATCATCTTTATCTATCCACATGTAGAGTTCTCATAGGTTTGCCCTATCTTTTCACACCTAAAAGCAGGTCATAAGAAACCCCAAGAATTGAAAAGAATAAAAAAATGTAGGAATAGATACAAATCAAGAAACACAATATAATCACCATACTCTCTTATGAACATTCTTTCATTTATTACTATCTTTATTCAACATAACAGTCGTATACAAAACTTATGAAGAAGGGATAGATGTTTACAACTTTTTTATATCTTTTATTGATCTTCTTGGATCTATACCTCAGCATCTTACAAATTTCTTCTTCTTCAAATATTATTATTCACACTAATATCACAACCACTGATTCGAACATACAATTTATATCTTTATATCCTTTATAACATGCAATATGATTCTCTTCTTGCCACCCTCACATTGAAGATGTCTAAGACACCCTTTATGACATCCATAAACCCTCTATACTCTAATTAGTTCTTCCAATAATAATGCACACATACATTCACCCAATCTATACCAATCCATACCTTACAACTATTAAACATCTACAAACACCTTTAACCAAGACAAAATCTAGAGTTTTTAAGCTTAAAACAGGACTAGGTGTAGGGGATAAGCGTCTCTTATATTTTAAGGAATCATAAGACTTTTCCTATGGATCTAAGACATGTCTAATATCTATCGAAACTCAATACAACCTCTCAAACCCCTATCTTCACTAGAATGACCTTCAAGAGTCCTTACATACAAAAGTGTTATAACTCAAGATTTTTCTTATGACAATCCTTCTAATGGTGAAATTTTGATTTAAACTACACATTAAAGAATTTCAATTAATACCAAACAATGATACTAATCTCATATCCTTTCATTCACTCACTCACTAGTTTCATTAGGCTATTAGCTCCTCAAGACTCAAACACCTCAATTCTTGATTTACGTTCCTTGAGTACAACTCTTCATGATAGATGATCTCTCCTAGGCATATCATACCTACCTCATCTCATCTGAATGCCTAACTCACCCTCAACATCCACTTATACATCTCAAGATTAATAATGAGATTGCTTCCTTAAAGCCTTTTTTATACAAACGTTCTTGTTTGGGAATTTACATAATTCACCTTGGTAATCTAGGAATATATTCTAGTACCCTTTATCCATTTTTAACTCTATACACAATTTCAAAAACTAACAATGCATGATGATATATGTACTAGCTCAAACTGTCGTTTAATTTGGCCTTCTTTAGGTCTTCAATCCTCTAATTTTGAGTTTTACATCTCCTAGCTTCCACACATTCCAAATCCACTAAAAATAAATTGATTCACTTTTAGGTAATCATTCCCTAGCATCATACAAAATTTTGGATCCCAACTCCTTCAATAGCTACCAAAACGTATATTTGGTCAAGAAACAATATGTAGGGTCTATATACAGGCTGAGGAGGACTCATAAAGGTTTTCATGCATATAAAATGGGTTTTAACATTCAAAGTGGATGAATCAATACTTTATAATCAAAACACACTCAAACACATTGGACTTAAGCTTTCCAAGGTCACAAATATACTTGAATCGTCTTTTCTAAACTTGATTGTGCACAAAAATGATAACCTACAAGACTGAGATACCATAGAATGAATTATAAATCAAATGTTTCTGTTTGTATTCTACCTCAAGACCTTCAACACATTCCATTGAATTGTGTAGAACATACTAAAGTTACAATAATCAATATCATTCATTTCATGGATACAAAAGGGTCTTACCTCTCCTTTTCATCATGATTGTCTATCTCAAGATAGGGTATAGGTAGAGACATGAAGTTTTAATAATTGTAAGCTATTTTTAACCTTTCACATTAGGCTTGGGAATTCAAAGGATCCATATAAAATCAATGACAACATTCATTCCTAATTTGAAACCTTAAATCTCATGAGAGGAGATAAAAAACCTTACTCCCCTAGTATGTCAACTTTGACATGCACACATAGAATTCCAAGGGACACACTTCTCTTTTCCCTTGATTACTCACTTTAGTATGCAAGGAATGACACCACAATGAATTTCGTGGTACATATATAACTTTAAAACAAGCATACCATGTTTATAATTGCATTGATCATCCTCTAAAGCCTTCAAAACTAATCATTTACTTGACTGTTTCAGACATACATTAAGATTTTAGGGATAAAAAAGTTATTTCTTGATTTTTCTTACTTCTAACAACATAAATGACCATCCAGAGGGTTTACATAGTTTAGATACTTCTTTATATTGAACATATAACTATTATCATTTATCAACAAAATTCCATATAATTCAAGTTTCTTCTTTCTGACCATAACCTCACTTTCTTTTCATACTGTCACTTTGCATTCCTTGATTAATACCTATAACAACGTAAAGAGTGTTCTATCTATAGATTCAATAGCCTATTCAAGGCAACATATAACCAAAAACAATCCATATACCTTTAATGGGAGAGTAAACATTTTAAACCATCTCATGGCTTCCTAAGACCCCTAGGACCTTTAATAGACCTCCTAACATGTATTAGAGTCTACATCATTGAAATTTTCTTAAGTGGATAGATGATCCTACATCAAATTTTATATTTTACTACATGCTTAACACCTGCACTATCTAGTGATGCTTTGCATCATTCCTTTCATTTATTTAACAATGTACGCTTGTACAAAGCATTTTCATTTACTTGAAATTTAACTAGTTACATATAACAATTTGTGAAATTTTTGGAAAATATCTATGTTAATTACTACATGTTGATTACCCATAACATTTAACTATATTGATTACTACATGTAGAATAATTAACTAAAATTAGTGATTTTTTTTTGAAAATGATCACTAAATATTTTTTTGTGATTGTGTGGCAGGTGGCATTAATATTACCATGGGGAGTGTTGTGGAAGCAAGAAACAAATTCCAAAAATTCATATAGAAAAAAATATATATTAGAGGAGTTAAATGTGTAACGTTAGGTAATGTACTATATCTTATGTGTGGTGGCCACTTTCATCAACTGGAGGGGTCTTGGATGCACTATAAATTTCATCCAACCTAATGGATTGCAATGGGTCAATGTTTTTATGAAGTACAATATGATAAATCATTATTTCACATTCCTATGGTGAGTTATGATTACATGTCATTCATTGATAATCTCAATATTGATTTCTACCTATAGTGGTCATATCAATGGCTAGAGGATGATGTCATTTTTCCCAATGTGTGGGATACTCCTCGTGCCATTCTAGGATATTTAAGGCCCTTTATAGAGAATTTCTTGCCAACAAAGGTGTTGAATGATATAGATGTGTATGTGAATTTGGATCAGGTATGCCATATATTAATTGGTGTGAAACTACCATTCTAAGTGTATTTTTAACTATATAATGTTTAAAATAACCACTTTAGTGGCTCAAGACTTTATCTAGCCTAGCCATATGCAATGTTGTGGAAGAGGTACACAATCTCCCATAACATCGATATTACTCTCATTCGACTGGGGAAAAGGATTTCAAGAATAGAACCATTGTACTCTTCACACATGTTATAGATGATGACAATGATGGTGACTATGATCCATCAGATGACAGTGATGGTTCCCAAAGTGAATGATATACTTATATAGAATTATATTTGAATTTTGACAGATAATTTATAGTCTTGTAATCAGTTCTATTTGAACATGTTTAGTTTATGGATAAATAAATTACATATTTTATTGTCTATTACTTGATTTTTTTATTTTGAATCATATCATTGAAATTCTACCTTCTATTTTGCACGTGACCATATTGATCTAAAATCTACTAATCTTTTACCATAGGTCTATAATAGTGTTTGATGTTTTGATCAATGAAGAAAAGTATTTACTCAGATGGAAAATATTTTATAATTTTCCTTTATATATGCTTGTGTGTTGTCTTATATAAAGTGAGTGTTTATATGTGATCTCGAGCACTATTACTACGACTATGTATGAAAATACAAAAGTATGCGAGTAGGTATATACATATATATATTGACATTATGAAGGCATATTTATGTTTTTGTGTTCCTCTTGAATTCATTTTACTATTTTTTCAACTTTTGATACATATTGTGGTGAAAAACATAATATTTCTATGTATTTCATAGATTCTATTTCCTTATTCACCTTATTCTTTCTTAGGTATTAATTCTTACAACTTCTACATTAGATTATTGAAGATCATGAAAAAATCATTAAATAAACTAATCTATGTTATAAAACCATTGTAAAATTCTTATAAAACATTGAGACACTTTCAAACAAAATTGAGAGTCAAAGAATGTAGCAAACCTTCAATTCACGTTCCCTTCCAAGTCTATTCTACATTTTACACAATCAACTTGTAAATGAACTTCTTTGACATTATAAAATCGCCAATCAGTTGAAACTAATTATAAAATAATTGTATGGTGACAAAATAACATGAAAACACATTTATACATGATTTGGAATCAATATATATTTCTAAACAACCATTTGTCACACTTTTCTAGATCTCTTAACATGCACCTACAAAAATTCTAAACACAATCACCTTAGGATTCTTTTACTGGACCTATCGCCACTTTGTAAAACTTGAAATGGATCCTAAACACCTTTTATCATCTCTTTACAAATATTAAAATATTTTCACTTGTTACAAATGAAGATATGGATCTTTTCGCGTCTCCAAACCTTGTTCTAGGGTTTATTAGGTTACACTTAGGCTGAGAGCTTCCCTTTTTTTTTGTTTCATAAAGCCTAGAACATTTTTTTTAATCATTTTGACACTTGTAATAGAGGATTATAAGACTCCTTAAACTATTCCAATATTCAAATTCAACTCATGAATTAAACTACATGTGTCTTAACTGACTATCTTGATTATGTATTCTTAGAAAAATAAAGTAGTAAGAGTTTGAACAGTATAAGTCCTGATGCAAGTTCAAAATTACATAAAAAAGGATGAAAGACTACTCATTTGTTCATTCATAAACAACTTAAATACATAAGATAAAGTAATCAAGTGGTGGTAAATAAAATTTGATTTTTTAGATTAAAATCTGAATAAGCAAGTGTTTCAATAGATTTCCATCCAATGTCACAAGCATACATGGAATACTAGACACATAAGTCATTGCACATAAATAATTATCACTGTTTGTCTATTGGATACCATTTATATTAGGATAAATACCATTGGCTTGTGAAAATAAGATATTGAACTCTACCTTCAAAATCTATAGTTGGTGCTCATATATAGAAACTATTTTTTCGTGCTTTAATTGCATGTGTGCCCTTGCATCATAAAGTGGGTTTGTGTATGCATGAGCAATTCATAGTTTGAAAAAATTTATTTCAACATACATCTTCTCATCCCTCATTATGAGAGGTGCATAATACAACTTATTGACCTCTTTGGTCTTATTAGCCAGGGTAGTTTCTAACTTCATAACCTTTGCCCTTGCATCGTCAAGAAGCTCAGATAAAAACTGGGTTTCCCTCTCAAGTGATTTTTTTTACAACCACTAATGACATTTGAAAACCAAGATGTTCTTCTATGCCCATTGAGTTCTCATATCTCATCCTTATGATAAGTTCTACCATGTCTTCAAGTGATTGGGAAGCCACATTCTCTTATGGATTCAGGACTTCATCTGCAAAAAATACACATAAAATTCAATGATAGCATTTAATATTTTCAGTATTGATAAGCTTGAAAAAATCTACACATAAATGAGGGTCTATGAGATTAATGCCTTGTTTGATAATATTGAAAAGCTAAGAACATCCATTTTTTTATATTACGAATAATTTACTTACACACATAGATATTTATAACTTAAATGAAAATAATGAAATCATTATAGTAGCCCACTATTGACAAATGAGAAAAGTGGGTAAGTGAAATGGAAAGTACTACATGTTATAATGGCTAATGACAAATTTTAAACTTACATTAAAAAATAAAAAATAAAATAGATAATACCATTATTCTTTACCTATGCCATGGTCATTCTAATGTATTGGACTCTTACATTCCTTCTCAACCCTCCTCCCTTACTTTGAACTGTGGACCATAGACATTGACATTTGTTGTGTCAATTTCTTAAACAAATAGACACATGATATGAGACAAATTAATGTTAGAGAGATAATCCATGCATACAAATATTATATTTCACTACTTCCCATGAAGATTACTTTTATAGAGACATAGAGACATGCAAACATGTGCACTTTCTCACCAACATGTGAAACAATGAAAGGAAAATAGGGTATACATGTGAACATGATAGATCACCTATCGACAACATCACATACCATACACAAAAATTATTTGAAGAGTGCATGGGAAAAAATTTACAAATTAACCACCAAATCATTTATTAAGTCATACATAAATTAAAAAGTACGTATCCAACACAAACCAAAAATGAAACACTTGTATTGAAATTTCCTATCCAAATAATATGTTGGACCACACATCATACATGTCATACATATTATGCCAAAATGTATTTATATAAATAATAATGTCCAATTCAATAACACCAGATCAATATCAATGTTCATGCTTTGGCCATTAAGCCTCTTCAAATGGACAAACAAATGGAAGTGGTAACCACATGAATGTAAGTATATGCATATGTCACCCTTGACACCTGCATTTGAAAATGTGCAATTTATAAATATTGACAAAAAGAAAGAATAAGACACCAACATGAAGAATAAACTTTTTGGTTTTGGTAAATAATAAGTAATTATCATACCTCTTAAACATGGTCTGTCCATGACTATGACTGCCCCAACTCATCTCTAGAGAAATCTTATATGTAATAACAATATGCAACACTATCAAAATATTTAATAGTAGGGTGGAAAGAAAGGTATGGAGTATAAATAAGAGTGCATATAATACATAGTCATCACAAGAAGTATAATATCAATTTATTAGGTAACCTGTCATGCACACTTTCATTTTTTATGCCATTTGACAAACATATCTACCATTTTACAAATGCATTTCTCTTAAAGGAATATGATCCTCATCACTAGAATGGCTTAAGGGTCATCCCTATGATATCCAAATGCTGATTGTTGAAAAAATATCAATCTTGATATTGAATAAGATGAATTGAACTTAACTTTAGCTTCATGAAAACCAATGAATAGAATGCATTTAACCTAAGGTCCATTATTGCATACACCTTGATGTTGATCCACCCATTCTCTTTCTCACTCTATCTTTTGATGATATTCTCTTCATTGAATGTAGGATTCCATTTTCCATTCCAAGTTTTAACTCAAATCATATGCACCCATCTGGTCATTGATAGACTTCAAGGCTATCTCACTAAGATAACATAACTAGGAGACATTCTCCCTAACCAACCATGATATTTATAGCCTATCTCTCTTAATGATGCTCTATTTTTACAAGATCATTATATTGGCCTCCTTTTTGTTTGTCTTTCCATGATTTCTCTTCCCTTCAGCTTCCATTTCCCACTTTTATCATGCTTAGGGGCCCTCCTTGGAATAGGTTCCCAACCATGAATCTTATGATGGTGAGTGTTAAGTCTATCTCATGACCAAAATGGATGGCCACCATCAACTCTAAATGTGTCACATGGCCTAAATAAGCAAAGGTGCACATTCTACCTCAAAATAGCCTTATCCTTGATACTGTACTCACCTTCATACTATCATTCAAAAAGGAATACATGTGAGGTTAAAATCATAAATCAATAAATAAAATATAACATCATCAAACATAATAAAATGTTAAAATCACATATTAATAAATAGAATATGAAATCATCAAAGACAATTAAATAGTATTATAAAATTTGGTTCCTCCTCTATTTTAGATGATGAAGCATCTGAAAGCTAGTCACCATCACCATCATCATCAACATCCTCATTGTTATTGTCATCGAGGTCATATGACTCCACCTCCTCTTGCCACATAGGTTGACATATATATGTGAATCAAAACATATATGGAATAACAAACATGTATGATCATGGAAAATGAAAGAGACAGTACAACAAATACACACATTTATAGGGATGAAGTCATTATGCAAGTAACTATTACCCACATCCACATGGATCCGCTCCACCCCTTCAAAATAAAATACCCAAAAAAACATAGAAAAGCATATGGTGTGTCAAATGTATTTTAATTTTGATTTTTTTAAGAGGGAATAAAGAAAATTTATTTAACATGAGGAGCAATCAAACATTAAGGGCAGCCAAAGGTTCTCATACATCTCTTGAGAAACAGTCATTGGGCACTTCATGGACACCCTCTTCAACTTCAATTCGCTCCACCCCCTTCTCCTATAGTATTAAAAATTATGTAACAAATCAAAATATGGATGCAAATTTCAAAAATATTGAGCATTTTACATATACGGTAAGAATATTAAACTAGGCATTGAAAATACACAGACCATCAATAAAATACTTTGTGTTGTCCCATTATCTACATCTTTATTCAGAAAAAAATTAATCTTGCATTGGGATTTCACCATTGTTTGTTTGTGGGTAGGGGATGGCTATCTCATAACAATGGGAATACCATCCCTATGTTAGAATATAGAATGTAGATCAATAATAATGAAATAAAGACAGACTTAAAATTCAAAAAACACAATAAAAAAGAGACATAGATTTAACATGATTCACCCAATATGGACTACATATACATATAAAATGCCAATCCTTCTTATTATTCAATCCAAAAAAGGAAAGGAAAAACCTACAATACATCCACTGCAATATCTTCTTCACTCTCTCTCTCTTTTTTCCCAATTACAATGCCCTCATATTAAAGGAGGGCTATAAATTAGAGAAAACATGCATTAACTTAATTTCTACAATTATATCTAAAACTTAATAGTAAATGGTCCAAATTAATCCCATGGCAACCCTAGTGGGGGGTGTTGGCCCCCCACACCCCCTATCAGGAATTGAGCATTAAAATAATATTAGGCTCTACCATCCAATAATTTCCCACTTGGAGATTGATTGTTGCAACTCCATTGTTACAACTCTTACTTGGAATTTTCTTTAAAATTTGACCTTGACATGTTTCTCATCTTCCTTATTATCCTCGAAGACCTATTAAAGCTGAATAACTCTCCATCTTATCTTTAGTGACTACCTTTGTTAGCATATCTATAGGATTATAATTTGTATGGATCTATTCCAACTTCAGTTGACCATTCTCCAAAATTGAATGAATGAAGTGATACCTAAGTTGTATATGTTTGGTCCTTGAGTGGAATGCCAAGTTATTCACTAAATGAATCACACTCTAGATATCATTGTACAACCTACAATCTTCATGCTTATGCCTCAACTCTTTCATAAACCATTGCATCCATATCATCTCCTTACTAGCTTCTGTAGTTGCAACATATTCTTCCTCTATAGTTGACAAAATAACTATCTTCCATAATTTTGAAAACTAACAAGGTTTTATGCCACCAATAGTGAATACATAACCTATGGTGCTCCTCATGCCATCTAAATCTCCAGCCATGTCTACATCAACATATCTTTATAAGGTAACATCTAACCCTTCATAGCATAAATGTCTATCAATGGTCCTTCTCAAGTCCCTGAGAATCCACTTGACTACATCCTAATGTTATTTTCCTAGATTGTTCATAAACTTGCTGACAACTCCCATTGCATGAGCAATAGCTAGTCTAGTTCCCCATCACACCCCCTATTGGGAATTAGGTATTAAAATAAGATCAGGTTTTACCATCCAACAATCTCCCACTTAGAGACTAATTGTTACAACTCCATCGCTATAACTCTTACTTGGACTTTTCTTTGAATTTTGACCCTGACATGTTTCTCATCTTCCTTATTATCCTTGAAAACCTATTGAAGATAAACAACTCTCTAGCTTATCTTTAGTGATTGCCTTTGTTAGCATATCTGAAGGATTCTAAACCATATGTATATTTTCCAACATTAGTTTATTGTCCTTTAAAACTAAATGAATGAAGTGATACCTGAGTTATATATGTTTGGTTATCGAGTGGAATGATGAGTTCTTTACTAAATGAATCACACTCAAGCTATCACTGTACAACCTAAAATCTTCCTTCTTATGCCTCAACTCTTTCATGAGCCATTGTATCCATATCATCTCCTTGTTATCTTTTGTAGCTATAAATATTTTGTCTCTATAGTTTACAAATCAACTATCTTCTATAATTTTGAAATCCAACTAATTGTTGTGTCACCAATATTGAATACATAACTTGTGGTTGTCTTCCTGCCATCTAAATCTCCAATCATTTCTACATTAACATATCCTTATAAGGTAATATATGACCCTTCATAACACAAATGTCTATCATCAGTCCCTCTCAAGTACCTAAGAATCCACTTGACTACATTCTAATGCTCTTTTCCTAGATTTTCCATAAACCTAATGACAACTCCCATTGCATATGTAATATCTAATCTAATGCCCCTCACACCCCCTATTGGGAATTGGGCATTAAAATAAGATAAGGATCCACCATCCAACAATCTCCCACTTAGAGACTAATTATTGAAACTCTACTACTACAACTCTCACTTGGACTTATCTTTGAACTTTAACCCTGACATGTTTCTCATCTTCTTTATTATCCTTGAAGACCTATTAAATATAAACAACTCTTCAATTTATCTTTAGTGACTAGCTTTGTTATCATATCTATAGGATTTTAACTCATATGGATCTTTTCCAACTTCAATTGGCCATCCTCTAAAACTAAACGAATGAAGTGATACCTGAGTTATATATGTTTGGTTCTTGAGTGGAATGTTGAGTTCTTTGCTAAATGAATCACTCTCTGGCTATCAATGTATAACCTAAAATACTCTTGCTCATGTCTCAACTCTTCCATGAACTGTTGTATCCATATCATCTCCTTTATAGCTTCTATAATTGTAACATATTCTACCTCTGTAGTTGACAAAGCAACTATCTTCTATAATTTTAAAATCCAACTAATGATTGTGTCACCAATAGTGAATACATAACCTATGGTGCTCCTCCTACTATCTAAATCTCTAGCCATGTATGCATCAACATATCCTTGTAAGGTAGAATTTTACCCTCATAGAACAAATGTCTATTGGTGGACCCTCTCAAGTACTTAAGAATCCACTTGATTGCATCCCAATGATCCTTTCTTGGATTGTTCATAAACCTATTGGAAACTCCCACTGCATGAGCAATATCTGGTCTAGTTCCCCCCCACACCCCCCTTTTAGGAACTAGGAATTAAAAGAAGATCAGGATCCACCATCCAACACCCTAATGGTTAATGCTCCATATAGCTTCCTCATTTGATATCTAAGGGGGAGAGGGGAGTGTCTAAATTGATATTTTACATAGAATGAGTACTTTCAACTAACTTCTTTCTCCTAACATAATGAATGTCACAACATATTAGCATCAAAAAAATAATAATACAACTCGAATTCACCTTCGAGTGTAGTAGCTAAAAATGCATACGATTTGTTCATTATCAACATAAAGTTGTTTGAGGCAATCATCTAATTCTCAATCATCCATCTTAAATTTGGATCAATTAACATTCATAGTATTAGTTTCCAATAAATAATAACTTTCATTCAAACATGTTAATAATATGCTTTACAACACTAACCCTTACCTATGAATTGCTTAAAGAAATCACCATAAAGGTCACTAAGAGAGTACAATGATGTGTCGATGGGTAGGATAATCCAAGTAGTTGGAAATGAAACATAATAGTCATGGAATAATTAGGGAAACCATTATTCATGAAATTTACACCCTATATTGAAAGTATATATCATGGGCCTCGAACAAGGAAATGTACATATGAGAAGGCATTACATTTTCTCTAGATAGTGTAACGTTCCAAAGCATATATTATCTTTTCACATTATAGAAACATAAGATACCAATTCATTTGGAAACAATCTATATAATATGGTAACACCTCATGTGGTGATTTAAAGACAAGTTAATCAAACATTTGTATGTAGTAGATGAGATAGTGACAATGTAATGGATACATTAAATTTTGAAAACTTTAAAAGAATAAAACATGCTTGTTTTAAATTTTAAAGGTTAGTAATCATATTTTTTAATCCTAGAATATCAAGTCCATAGAGATTGTATGAAAAAAATTAATTTTAGTTGGAGACTTTATCAAAGAGGTTGATGGCAATACTTAATAAGCTCAGTGAACATTCTGAATGAAGAAGTCAACAATAATAAGTATACACTATATAGTGTAATGGAAGTATAGTAAACATGGATTGACACACTCTTACAAAGTGGAAGTCTACACAAACACATGAAATATGATAAGAGTAACCCTTTTAATGTACTTAAAAGCACAAATACATGATGACCCCATCAAAAAAATTTATGAAGCTTCATCCACACACCTCTTTAACAAGAATAGAGTACATTTAGGCACTTGAAAGAATAAATACACATGAAACAATGAATAGAAACACATGAATTAAAAATAGAGCTCAAGATATTAAAGCTTGGAAAACACTATAGAGGCTCCAATACACCCTGTTCTAGAGCTATGTTTGTCAAATTACTAGTGCATATGACCTTGCATATGAGATCTTGTCCTTTTTTATAAAAAATAAATTATTAATAGAGACAAAATTATGGGTGAGCTTAACCTTATGTATAGTGGGCCTCTGTTGAGGAGAAATAGGGCCCAAAAAATAGTAGATATAGGTAAACCAAAGATAGATGTCTTTTTAAAAGATTTATTAGAATCTTCACTACTTTTATTTGCATTTTCACATGAATAATTTATGCTCTCTATCACCTTCATGAAAAGGAGGATTACGAACAAACCATGCATGTGTGTATGTGAAGTGTTTTCCTTTTTTCCCCATATCTATTCTTGCTTCATATGTTTTGGATTTTATCTCAGTTAATAAGTTATGGATTTGATTTTTCACATTATTTAATAACTCTACTATTTCTTTCCATGTTCATATTATTCCCTAGTTGGTAATAGTCAATGTCCACTTGCCCTTCTCAAAACAAAGGTTCTTTCTCCAATGGGGTTCTAGACCTCTATTGGTTCAATTCCTAGTGCATCATCATATGCACATTTAACACATAATATGGGCCATATCAATTGTTAATGAACTAAGCTTAACCTTAAAACATATGCACATTTTATGTATCTATAAATTTAGTATGATCATAAAGATGAATGACTCTATCAAAATGATAAAACCTAGTAGAATGGACTTGTTCAAAAATATTCTTGACTAGATTATTAGTTTTAATCAAAATGCACATAGTTTATCTAATTTTAAAACATTTAAAAATGGACTAGTTTAAAACTTGGGATAAATTATGCAAGTTTTTGACCTTATTTTGACCACCTACATTTGATCTATCTCCCTCCACCTTGGATCCAATAATGAGCAAATCAGAAATGAAATATTTTTGGCTTTTAGGCTTTACCTAGATAAAAATAGGACCATAGGAGGTTAAAGACTAATGATAATAGGGTATGATAGTTAGGGTTTACCATTGAATCATTTGTATGCCATGATGGGTTCATGTCATGTGGCATGGTTAGTAACATTTGCATAATCATGGTTTGTGGTCTCAATGTCTTGAAGGTTAGTGCAAATGGTGGTAATGGTCATAAGTAGTGGTGACCATGCTAATTAGTGGCATCAATGGTAACTACAACAAACTCAATTAGTTACTGTCAACATCATAGAAATTATAACCACGCCTAAAATTTAACAAGTTGGAATGATGATGACTGATAACTAATGCAAGCATATCAATGGTTAGTGTGTATTGGTTAAGATCACCCCAAAATCAAAGCTAACTCTTATCATGAAATTTTACATTTCAGAATACCACCCTCAATTACACTACTATAGGATATTGGAGGTGTTTAAACTAAATAGACAATACATTTAAAGAATGGGACACCGACCACATATCCCAATAGATAAGGCTTAATCTATGTGTGACATTTTTACTATCATTATTTGTATCTTTAAAGTGTATTGACATAATAAGTTATAGTTAATTTGATGTGTTTAAATTTAATAACATATTGATTTGAACTCAAGGGTGACCCCAATGCAAAACATGAATTTGAATAAATACAAGACATTTATAATATACTAAAAGATCCTTACATGTGAACATAATATGATAGGGTTGGTACTAATGGATTTCGATAAATAAACTCCATTAGATGGATAAAAAACTAATACAAATTGCATTTGTATAGATATTAAGATCCCTATGTAGATGATTTCACTAAATCATTAACGAGTTCTTTGAAATTAAAGAAAATAGTCATCTAGTTGGCATACAAGTAGATTTACAATTGACAAATGTTGAAGCTATCAAGGGTTGCATCTAATGTTTTCCCTTCATTAATTTTGTTCAATGTGATAGTTGCATAAGTAGAAGCTATCCTCTATAATTACAAGAACATATTTGTCCAACTTTCAAAGGCATTTTAAAATCTACTATTCTTCCATTTACAGTAATTTGCATAACATGTAAATGTGTTGGTCATATTGTGAAGTATTCATTTCATGTATGCAAAGGTCATTGATCTATTACATAAATGAGGAATAATGATACAAAGTCTAGTTCAATTCAATGTGTTTCATTCTCTTGTAAACAAGTTTCAATAAATTAAACATGTATGCTAAATATGGGAGTTCTAGAAAAGAGTATGTATTCACAAGTTAAAATTACTGATGAAGGAGATGGAAAAGAAGACTACCAATTTATAGAAAGTGAAGGAAAAAAAGAAAATAAAGAAAGAGGTGACAAAGGGTGATCTTAACATGAAAAAACATAACCATAAGTAGAGAAATAAAGTCTTTCAACAGGAAGAGAGAGAGGCAAGCGAGAAATAAAATAGATTTTTTCAAAATAAACCAAATCTTCATCTTCTGAAGACTCTAGACAAGCTATAAAGTTATGTAACTAGTGTTTAGAATTTTATTATATATTGGAAAGATGTGTATAGATCTCAAGCATAGATGATAAGATAAATATTATATGTATTCAAAGTGGAGGCAATAGAACAAGGCATTGCCATACAATAATTTTGGTGGTTTACAAAGCGTAACTTTAGTCCATAGCTTACCTCATTGTGCCTTAGTTGTTTTTAACCTCATGGAGCAAGCTCATTTTTCAAATTTATGCATTGTTACATCTAAGATGCATCATCATTGAAAAGGATATCCTTTCAATTCTTTAGTTGACTTTTATCTTGATTCCACGAGACATCCTATTTTCTATAATGGTTTATAGGTTTTGTAAACCTATTTAGTCAATTTAAAAATCAAAGGGATCCATAAAAATTGATAATGGGACTTAAGATCTAGTTTTTTAAGGAGAAAATTCATTTGGAAGATCATAATGTAGTTGAGGGTATTGAATATGGGTGTTTTTATGAAGAAGTTCCATTCAAAATGATGGTATAATGTACAGATGGACACCTCATTTGTTTTTAATGCACGGCAAAATATGTATAAGAATATATATTCAAAAATTTCAAGATCAAAGGAATCATTTTATTTGTCATAGGTTTAAATTATTTCTCTAAATGACGTTATTGAAAGATATAAATAACACCAAGCTCAAGAATATTTTGCATTAGCCAAACTTTAATATCTAGATTTTTGTATCAGATGTAAGGAACCTAGTCATGTACCATTAAAGTTGTAAGGTGGTTGAGAATACATCTAAGACTATACTACATAAGATAATTGAATATGTTATGACATAAGTGATAAGAGTATGTAACTCATGCAAGATTGAAGTAGTGAAAAAATAGGTAGCTACAAATAAGGGTCTACGTTCTTGTTATTAATTAGCAAAATTATGTTTTGACAATGTCATTTCCATAACTTTTAAGTTGTGTTTTTTTTTGTTAAAGATCTTTTAGAACTATTCAAAATGTCAAAAAATATTATAGAGTCTATCTTGTTGATTTTTTTGTGATTGAAGTGAGTAGTGAAGATTTTGAAAAGTTCATGCCATGTGGGTGCATAAGGGGGCATTGTTGGTGATATGGTGCTCCAATAATGAAAATAAAACACTTAAAAAAATATCAAACATTAAAGATACATTCCTTCAAATGTAACTTGTACCTTACACAACAATTATAGGGAATTAGATGCCAAAAATTAAAGGGGATTACATGGAGCTCTTAATGGCATATTTGCATTGTCATGCATCAAACATGGAAACTATAGCTGTATAGAATGAATCTCCACCATGTACACACAATAAATAATAAATTTTCTATAAAATTATTTGACAATAAAAACATAATCACTGCTATTATTCTATAATTAGTAGTCTAAGATAAAGATTATATTATAAAATTAAATTGAGTATATGGTACAAAAATTGATTATGAAAGTTTTTGACGACTCTAATAGTTATTCTAGTCGGTGTTTAAGAATCCAAATCCTCAGAAGAAAACAATTTTTTTGGATGATCTATTACTGAATTAAAAATATATTTCTTAAGTGGGGTTCTATAAAGTGAAAACTTGTAAATCGACAGTTAAGCCTCACTAGAAACCCATTATTACTAATTTTTCATTTCTTCTCACCATCATCACCTAGCTCATATTTAAATATTTCATCACTTTCATGCTCTATAATAATGTATTTGGATGTCAAAATAAGTGTGTATAAAGTAACTGTGGGGGTAACCTAATCAGGATCTAAATTTTGATGCAATGCTTTAGTCTTTAATGACTTGCACTATTCAGCAAAAGAGATAGTGTCTTTAACTAATGTATATTTCAAAACTACAGCTCTCTTGGTTTCAATCAGGGGACATCTATGTTATCAAGTTGAAGAGTCCAATATTTTAGGGTTGGATCAACTATGGGTGACTGGGTTAGTCTTGGTGATTACAATGGAGAAATTATGTTAATTACAATAACCAAGAGAAATTTGGAATTTCAATAAAAATTTAAAGTGGACATGGGTACACACAATCAATATCAAGATTAAAGTTGTAAATGCTTTGATTGTTTGTGATTAATTTTCTTAGCAATCCACTAGGGTGATCAAACATAGTTTGATATGGTAGATAGAAAATCGTGTCCATACTATACTTACATAATATTCATAAAAACTTATCAACATTAAAATTCTAAATGTTCATCCAAAATTTGGAGAGATTAAATTTGTGTCTACAATCGATGTGCAAATCAAATCAACACTACAATGCCAATGATACAGAGACAAGACATTGAGGTTCCAAAGTCTATATTGTAACTTATGTTTGTCTATGATACCAATATACTAACATCAAGGCCATACAAAACTTGCAAGTGGTGGAACATTTCAAAGTGATATGGGTGGGGATGATGAGAGGTAATTACAAAGTATTTCATGTGATATCATACACTAAAAGGCCCATACCATACATATGACCCAACTTTAGGGTAGTTGTTGAATTAGTTCACTTCAAGATGATATAATTAAGTTTATAGAAGAGAATATGAATATAAATAAGTATAATTCCACTCTCCTCTCCCTAATTTCTAATAAGGACACCATTATTTCACATTACATGACATAATAACACATTTAAAACATCAATTTGATACATTAGACTTATATTCTTTGATCCCAATCAATCATGTGACTCACTTCATATACCCTAATCTAGTACACATCTACTTGATGTGATTTTATATTGTGACCTAATAGATTCTAATACATTTACTATATCTAATGTTCCTATTATTACACCTCGTACACACCCCATTCAGGTTAACCTACATATATTCCTGGTTCTTTTGAGAAACATACTACTACCTTTGGTTTTCACTTACTACATTTCATGGGTCATCTTCGTGAAGGTATTGGAAAATATTAACAAGGCATTATTTATCTTAGTTATATTGTTATTTGGACTCCTCACCATGATATTGGTTTTAACATAGGTACTCCATCTTCTTTTGGGTTATTTGATGACATAGATCCATTATTCACTCCACTCTTCATGAAGATGTTGAGCAACACATGATTTTATTATAATTTAACTAAAGCATGAGAATCTTGAGATTGTTTCAATAAAACATGATCATACTAACACATTTACAATTGTTTCCCTACATTCACCTTTTATGTTCTTTTCACCTACTTACATGCATGCATCATCATCCACCATTTATATCCATCTTCGATGGATTTCAGATTAGTTGTGGTGTTGTTGTCAGCATTCTTTGAGAGGATTATACTAACATGGTTCCTACACTATTTAATTTCTTCATCTTCACATTACTACCTTATTTTAGGTGCAAATATATTACTATATTGATGGCGTATTTTATATATTGATAAATTTAATGACAATACCCCCAATTACCCTCCTATATGAAATTGGAGGTGTTTCAAATAAAGAGACATCAATTTTTTATAGAATGCGATACTAACTTTGTATCCTAATAGACAAGGCTTAATCTATGTGTGAAATTTTGATTATAATTACTTTTATCTTGCATAGTGCATTGGTAGAATAACTTACATGTAAGTTAGTGTGTTTTAATGAGATAGATTGTTAATTTAAACTCAACAGTGACCCCAATGCAAAACACAAATTTCAATAAGTACAATATTCTGCTAATATTTTGAAAGACACCCCTAGATGTGAACACAATATGATAGAGTTGGTACCAAGGAATTTTTAGAAAGAATCTTTTTCATATGGCTAAAAAATTGATAAAAATTGCATTTTTGGCAATGGCGATTGAGATCCCTTTGTAAATGATTTCATTGAATATATAAAAAAATATTTTAAATTGAAGGACATAGTCATTTGTTTGACATACAAGTAGATCTACAATTGAAATTTATTAAATCTATCAATGATTACATGAACCATTTTTCCTCCATTACTTATGTGAGGTGATACATACAAGGGTAGAAGTTATCTTACCGAACTCTAAGAGCATATTTATCTAACTTGCAAAGGCATTTGAAAATCTTTTACTATTTCATTTACATCAATTTTCATAATATGTAAATGAGTTTTTGGTATTGTGAAGGAGTCACGTCATGCATGAAAATGTCATTAAGTTGTTAGAGAATTGAAGAATAATGATACAATGTCTAGATCAAGCCAGGGTATGTCATTTTCTTGTAAATAAGTTTCAATAAAGTAAACATGCAATGAACACATATGCTAAATTAGGGAGTTACATAATAGAGTATGTATTCAAAAGTTGAATTTTCTTATCAAAGAGATGGAAATGACAAATACTAATTTTTAGAAAGTGAAGGAAGAAGAGAAATGGTAGAAGGAGGTTACCAAGGGTGATCCTGTCATGTGGAAACATATACACAAGGAGAGAAATAAAGATTCTCAATAGGAAAGAGAGAGATTCAAGCAAGAAATAAAATATAATTTTATAAAATTAACCATGTCTTCATCTCCATAAGACCCTAAAAAATATTCAAAGTTATGTAGCGAGTGTTTAGAATTTTCTTTTATTCTAGAATCATGTGTAGATATCTCAGGCATGAATTATAAGATAACACTTGGATGTATGCAAAGTGGAGATAATTGAACAAGGATTTTCCATACTTTATTTATGGTGTCATGAAAAGGTAAAAATTTATTTAGGTAGATTTCCTCATCTTACCTTAGTTATTCTTAACCTCATGGAATAGGCTCACTTTACACTTGTGCATTTTTTATGTCCTAGATTCATCATCATCAAAAAGGATATCCTTCTGGATCTTTAGTTTATTTTACTCCTGATTCCATGGGACATTCTATTTTATCCATATTGAAAACTCATAGGAATGTCTCAAGAGAATATTGAGCAAGTAATTGAACAAAAAAATAAAAAGGTTGTTGAAAATAATCATAAAATATAGTCATTGACGAGCAGAACCTAAATATAATGAAGCAAAAATATTCTAAGTCTTTGCATTCAACACAATGTGGAAAGATTTCCAAAAAAATTAATAAAGTATGAAATCCATTAATAACTTCACAAAAACATCAAAATGCTTTCATTAGGTTCATAAAACTTGTTGACACCTCCTTAGAACCTGAAACTTGTAAAGTATCACATCAGAGTCTGATACCTTACCCAAACACTTTGACATATTCTTGAATTTTCTTAGCATATCTTCAGATTCCACCTTATACATCATACACTCATAAGGTTATATTATTTCTCTTCACTCCCAAAAAATTGAGACCTTTTGAGGTTTCTATTGTAAATACAATGTCAGCATTGAAGTCTAGCCCAATGTGCTAGTGTGTTATCCCTTTTACACAAGACTAAGGTCTTATGTGCTCACCCAAAGCATAACACTTAAGACCAGTTCATGTAGGTTTTTTTTTCATAGTAATACTTAGTTATATTATTTATTTCAAACATGTATTCAATTATATATTCCATAAATGCAAATATAAATTATTGCAATCCTTGTAGTTCTAAGTTCTATACCATAATTACAAAGACTAACAACATTGTAGTTTCAAAGTTACTTCTTATAAAATAAAAGATGTAACAAAATTAAAGATAAATAACTCCCATGACATCATTCATCATGAACACAAGTAGTTTGATAAAATATACAACTTCATATATTAAGCTTAGGCATCCAAATTAAAAATAAATTTATCCATCATCCTCTCTACAGTCCCTTACAATAGGGGTATTTATACTTGTTTATCCTTGAGCAAGTGTTTACAATCATTAATTACTTGATTAATTATCTAATTAACTCCCACCAGACTAGGAGTCCTAGCATTCAACAAACTCTCCTAATTATCTAGACCTTTTCACCCCCTATATCCAGCTCTCTACTATATCCTCTCCTTACAGACTAGTCCAAAACTTCATATGAATAAGGTCTAGGTGTCCCATATGAATCATTATTTTAAATGCTCCCACTTTCCATGCATTCTCCTAATCTTTTACTTTAGTTATGGGTCCTAAGTCCTCATGTTCCTCATGATTAATTCTTATTTGATCAAGTCCTCTTATACTGGTACTTCAATGCCATTATCTTCTTGTGCCTTGTAGATTCTAAGCCATAATGATTTTTTACCTAACAATTTTTACACCATGGTCTTTCCATGCCATGGTCTTTCCATTCCATTCCAATCCCATGCCAAAATGCATAATACTTCGCCAATATTTGGGGCCAACATCACCCCACGCTAAGTTCTTAGTTTACCTTGGACTAAGTCACACTAGTGGCCTCTATCAAAAAATTAGGTCCCATCTGCTTGATATCCTTCTTAACATTGTCCCAATGCAACAATGAATTGATAACTTTAGCCATTATTTATTCTATGAATACTTTCAATCTCTTCATCTCTTCGGGTTTGATGGACATCTCATTAGCCTTATTAACCAATTCATCTAGGGATGTAGTAGCATCCTTATGGATGTCTTTAAGTGCTGAGACCTCTTTGTCAACTTATCCTCAGAAGGATGCAAAACATGTATTTAGCTATTAATGATATGTTTTGATTATGTCCTCCATACTTCCACATCCCTAAATGTCTTGGCATGTTTAGCATGGTCCCTTATTAAGAGTGAAACATCAACCATCTGCTACCTCTAGGCTTATTCAACTTGGAGTTGAGTCTCCAAGATTTTATTCGGCCATGCTAGTCACATAAAAATTCCATCCAAAATGGAGATAACTTCGACAACCCTTTCTAGGGTATGCTTGCATAATTTTACTACCATGGTGAAATATTATGCTAACTCCAGTCCCTCATCTTTTAATGCAGGATGCTCATTGCATCACTTCAAAAAAAGGTTAACCAAAATATCTAGCTTGCCTATGGCACCCCCATCAAGAGGTACACCATATGAAAATTCTAGTTCCTATTGTAAAATAATTTTATAGAGGTTCAAAGCTTTCACTTTTGCCTCTATGGCCTGTTTGATCTGCTGCTTCAAAATGGCCACTTTTTTGATGAGTGATTTTTTATCTACAACCTTTTTATTATACATAACCATAATTTAGGCATGTTTCCTTTTGATAGTGTGTGTATTAGAATATGATAAAATATTTTGGTGCTTGGACATAAGAGCATCAATTCCCAAGGAGAGGTTATCTTGAGGAATCTCAAATTCTTGATCCTCATTATACATGTCCAAGAGGAAGGACACTTGTTTACATATTTCCAAGGTTATGTTTTATGGAATGAAGTGTGGCCATAAATAAAGCATCTTTTTAGGGATGCTAAATTGATAATTCTTGCATGGATTGGTTGATAAATCATTTTTAGGCTCTTCTACAAACCCCACTAGTTCTTTCCCCTTACTAGGGTCACGCTCTATGGTGGCATATTCATCGGTAGCCATAGAAGTGCTACCAATGACCCTTTACCTCTCTTTTTCCTCACAATCCTCTTTTACATAGTGTGGTTCAACATTAAACAATGAGTTATCAAAGATAAGTTTCTCTTCTCGTGATAGTGAGGGAGCCTTCTTGAAATAAAAATTTGAGATATGAACTTGTACTTTAGAAATGTCCTATTTGGGTGTTTTCCCAATGGTCTACTACTAAGAAAATCTTGAAGTACATGATTTAGGAGGAGATGGTTATTGAGTAACCTTAGGGGGAAAAGGCAGAGGTGGATAGGTGGTCGATATTTAGGTGGATAAGGTTGGGGGAAAAAAGGGTGAAATGGAGAAGGGTATGGTGGAGATGGAGAAAGGTGAGGTTGAGATGGAGATTTAAAATGGAAAAGTGGAGATGGGTGTGGAGCTGAGGGGCCTAGTTGAGGGGTCTGGGCAGTCCTCTATCACTTTTATGGAACCTATTGTTCACTTGTGCTAGCACCAAGGTTTGGTGACTTCTTTTTCAATGGGGTTGACTTTGGGATCTTCTCCTTAGGGTTTTCACCCTAGGGATCCTTTTAGGGGCACAACATGTATAACAAGTTATACACTTATTCACCCACCATTATTTTCTTTACCTTGATATCAATCAAGTTCATCTTCCTCTTCTCCTAATAAGACTTCTTGCCTAGATTTTTGAACATATTTCAAAGAGTATGAGTCTTTATATCAATCTTTTCAACTTCCAATATAATAGGATGTGCATCATATATCTGGTTCATAAAGTCTATGAAGTACCATGATGAGAAGGCATATGGTAACTTTAGCCATGTAGAGATATCTCTAAAAGGGCTCATTCTAATGCATGCAAGGGAGAAGTGTTATTTCATAGCAAACTATGATTGTTATGTATCCAAAGGGGGTAAGTCCTTAGGGATGCACCAATCTTTCTTAAACTTCACCTTCATCCCATCAAACCATTACCTTATCTTGATTTTGTAAGAGGGGGTGACATGCTAAGGGCATGTGAATTCCTTGTAATGTTTAGTAAGGGACTTGTTCATGGGAGGGTATACCCACTTTAGTGCTCTCAAGCTATAATTTGGCACATCAATTTCATAAAAAACCATTAAGATAAGGAATACCCCTCATGAAAACCTCTACTTAGGCATTTGATGGGTCTTTTCCATATCCTCAATGATATTATAATTAAAATATATAGCCTAGTTATATTTTAATTCATGAGTGACTTGGTGGGTAATATGAAGGTGTGTTTTGTCAAACTCTTTCCATTGATTAGCCCCACTGATCTTGGTCATAATGATCTATGCCACAAGCTAGAAGGCTAGATCCTGTAGGTTCTTGATGTGCATGGTGTGGCCCTACTTCTAGTACATGAGCACCATGGTGGTCCTTTGGATCTCCTTGATGTCTACCAAGTCATCAATCACACTCAACCCTAAGCACTGTAGTCTAATAACCTTATTATTTTATCATGCATGATCTTCATACTATACCCAACAAAGTAAATTTAGTCCTCATAGATGCATGACATAAAGAATTGAACTAACTCCATGGGCTTTATAAATTATGATAAATTAAAGAGCTATAAAAGCCCTACATCATCTAATTAGTTGAAGATCTGAAGATCAAACACCACTTGGTTCTTGGTGTTCTAGCACTTGACTCAATAGTCATTCTAGAGTTCAACGTCATTTCTAGGTTATCAATGATTATAATCAAAGATTGTACTAGTGGAAACCTTGGAGACCTAATTATTTATGCACAACACCAATTTTAGATACTATATTTCCTCAATCAATTGAGGCAGGGGAGGGGATTATGGATCCTTCTTTGTCAGGGATGATTGAACCTTATTTGAATTTTTTGTCATGCTTGTTTCTTATTCCTCCACATGTTAAACTTGTTATTCTAGAGTCTCTTCCCTAATAAAAACTATGTCTCCACTCACCTAATCTTTCTCTAATATCATTGGTAGTGGTTCAGTCCTTTGAACCTTTTTATTAGTTTGCATCATCTTCCAAGTTTCTTGATGGTTGACACATAGCCATCCAATGTTCCCAAATGAATATGTGGTTGTGGCTAACTAATTGATATTTTCAATATTGAATTTCCTCTAATGGTAGACTTCTACAACTTGATACCTATAACTTTCAACACTACCCTTATGTTTCTTTCATGTAACCAAACTTGCAATACCTGTTCATAAATTTATAATGCCTTCTATAGGTTACTATGGAAATAAATTCACTTTGCTCAGCTCTGGATTTGCTTTTATTAGGTTTGGTATTTGTTTATTCTCAACTCTATTAATATCAAATACTCGTAAAGGTAAAACATAAAAAGAGTTTAACTTTCCTATTTATAGGCTCAAGGGGGTTTCATCATCATTAATACCTTTCCTTTGCCCATCACTTCATATCATTAATGTAGATCCTTAATGGTCATCATGGTTCGATATTCATTTTTGTAAATTAATACATTTAACGGTATTACCATGTCACACTATTGGCAACCTTATTACCATAATTATTATTTTTGAATTAATGGTATGTCCCATCTTGTGCCTTCCTTCAGAGTGGATGATAATTATGCCCTATGATTTCCTTTCTATGGAAGATAGTTTTCTTTTAAAATTTAAACTAACGGTGGGAACACCCTATCCTTAGGCTTCATAGTTCACGTACCTCAAACAACTTGCACATCCTTAACACTTTGCATGTCTAGGTTCCCTATGCCCTAAGAAATTTGTGTGCTCAAATACTTTACATGGCTATGCAATTTATGCACCTGATTGAAGTTAAGATTTCTAATTTATTTCTACCCCACACTAAAATGAGTCAAGGTCCTCCATGAAATGAAAAACAAACATTAAAAAAAATTACATTAAGGAATATTTGCATGAAACAAAGGCAACACTTTTATTGAAAAGAGAAACCCCTAAACTAATGGTAAAATACATATTGATTACAATACTTCAACTATTCAAAAGTGAAATACGGTCAGAGCTGACTTCTATTATAATGCCTAGGAAGGAATTGGTCATCCAAATTTTATAACCAACATGCTCTAGTAGGTCAAATGTTATGAATGATGAAAGGACCATCCAAATGAATCCAAAGTTTTCTAAGATGGTGCGTAAACTTAGAGTCATATAGCAATACTTTCATGCCTAGAGTAAAATTTTTGTGCTTTAAGTGTCGATCATGTCATGCCTTATGTTTGCATTTATCTACATCCTAACTCCAATGAGTAAGGAATTAGGATTCATCAAATTGTAACAAAACATATAAATGTGATTTCAAGGAGGCCTCTTCATCCAAGTGTCTTACACATGCTATATGGAGAAATGGTACTAAAATCTCAACTATAAGGAGTGCTTCTTTACCATATACCAAATTTAATGGGGTACTTTTGTTAAGGTGTTTGTAAGTCATTTAGTATGCTCATAGGACTGTAGATACCCTATCATCCTAGTCTATTCGACCAACATTACAAATCTTTGTCAAAGTAGTTTATAGGATCTTGTTGAAGGCCTCAATAGTGCCATTAGCTTGAGGGTGGTATGGTGTCATTTTGTGGTGTGAAATCATGAACTCATTCAACAAGATACAAATTATTTCATTTAGGAAATGGGTACCATGATCACTAGTGAAACTTAGTGGGCATCCAAACCTAGTGATGATATTCTCCTAGATGAAGCACATAATAGTTATATTAGTACAATATTTTGTTGAGGTAGCTTCATCCCGGTGTATGACATAGTCTTTTACAATGCTAATATATCGAGAACCTATTCATCATCCAACTAGAGTGATGGGGCCAATAAAATCAATGGCCCATTTCTCAAATGGTTCTTGAGAAAGTGTTGGTTGTAAAGGCATGGCATATTTATGGTTAGGTTTTCCCATGTGCTGACATATATCACACTAGCTAACATATGCTTTAGCATCTTTAAAAAGAGTAGGCCACCATAATCTAGCCAATAGAACCTTTTGCATGGTATCCTCTCCAACATAGTGTCCTCCGAAAATTACTTCATAAACTTCTCATAGTACTTTGGGGTGCTCATTATGCATAACATAGTGCCAAACAATCTCATCACAACCGAGTTTATAAATATCTCATCCTATGATTTAAAATGGTGTGGCACATACCACAAGTTACTTTTTGGCCTAGAGAGTGAGACAATTAAGTGCTAAAATAGATGTCAAAAAGTTAAAAATATCCTCTGTCTCATTAGATACATGGGTGACATAGAATAGTTGAACATCAGGTAACTCATCTTTAATGGCATGCAGGTATTCTCTAGACTCAATCTAGGATAAGTGGTCAAGTCCACAATTGACTTTCCTAGGTTTCACCATGATAGAAAATTGGAACTCTTGAAACAACACTATCCAGTGATAGATCCATCCATATAGTATAGGTTTATTGACAAGGTACTTCTAATCCTCATGAATATAGAAAAAATAGGAATGGCTAATAAGTACTATCATAAATTTTATAGAGTAGAGACCATCGATAATGTGTCATGATCTTTAATGGTATTATTACTTTCAGATGGAGTGAGATTTCTACTAGTAAATTAGATTGGATGGTTCAGGTGACCTTCACCTAGTTATGTAAGGATTACACCAATAACCATTCTAGATGAATCAACATAAATGTGGAATGGTTTTGTCCAATCCAAAACTAGAGGATAGGAGCGGTGATCAGTTTTTCCTTCAGTGTTTCAAAATATTCTTTTCAAGAAGTCATCCATATGAAATATTTATTATGATTTATAAGATCCTCTAAGGGTTCAACAATCTTTGTATATACATGGATGAACTTTCTATAGTAATTGGTATGGTTTAGAAAGGTGTAAACCTCATGCTAGGTCTTGGGTGTTGGGAGGTAAAGAATAATAAATACCTTTACTGGGTCTACTAGAATTCCTTCTTTACATATAATATGTCCTAATAGCAAACCAAATGGGGTAGCAAATAGGCACTTATTCAAGTTCAAATATATATGTAAAACTTGACAGTGCTCAATCATAAGCCTCATGTTAGATCAATGTTCCTTGAACAAATTATAAACTATCCAATAATCCAAGTAAACTTAAATAAACTTATGGATGAAATAATTAAAAGCTTTAACTACTATTCATGAAAACACCATTGGGGCATTCTTCAACCCAAAGGGAATGATAGTGTAGCCAAAAGATCACCATTTGATGGAAAATATTGTCTTTGGTTTGTCCTCTTAAACTATCTAGACTTGATGGTATCTCAAAAATCCATCTGTGAAGGTATATACCTCACATCCAACAACACCTTCAAGGATCTCCTCCATGAATGGTGTAGGGAATGGATCATTAGCATATGATGCATTAAGCACTCGGTAGTGCACACAAATATGGATATAACCATCCTTATTTATACTAATCACCATGGGATTGGCCCGTTAAGATTCATCAATGGGGGTGATTACATTGGAACATAAAATGTTGCCACTTTCCTCTTTGGCTTGTACCTGTAGATTGAGATTCATTCTATATGGTCATTTCCTAACTAGTCAAGTACCTTCAACCAACTTGATATGCATTTTTCCCAAGGATGGGTGGAATCCATTCATTTCATTGTAATTTATATAAAATACATCTTGATATCCCTTTAATAACTCAAATATTTTTAAAATCTCCATTTTAGTCTAGTAATTTCCCATCATAACAATCTTTGGTTCTTGCTCTATTTCGATGTTGCACTGAATAGTCTGAATGTGTCTATTATAAGGGTTTTATATATTAGTACTGATATCATGAAAATATATTATGATATATCTTGTAGGGACATCAACATAGGTTGAAAAAGGGTCATGTGATTTGGATCCTTCACCTTCTTCCATGTAAAACATTAGCTTATATTTACCTAAACATATTTCTTCACATCGATCATGATCAAAGACTAGTTCTAGCATGGAAACTGGTGCTGATGATTTATTAAAGAGGTGTAGGGCCTCCTAAAGGTCATGATGAATACTCTTAAAATGTTCTTCTAGGGGACTTTGGCCACTATAACTGCTTCATGCATGGCTTGGAGAGTGAAGTGTAGATCCATCCTTGGTAAAGAATAGGATAGTGTTGACTTCATGATCTCCTTCAATAGATGCCAAAAAATACTACCCATGAGCCACTCTTAATTAACATACCATGCCCATTACCAAGTGTGTAACATCCCATAAAATTCATGGACCCATAAGTACTCTTGTAAGTATGTTGATTCATTCTTCCACATTGTTTCATAGCATTCAATATGAGGTTGCATTGCTTATATGCCATTATAACTGATTAATCCCCTAACCTTGTTGTCATGGTAGAACTAATGATGCAAAGTAGAGTGTACTTGATCCTAATAAAGGAGTCACTCATGATGGATTCACCACCACCTTGAAGAATTTCCATCGAAGAGATGTATCAATGATCTCATATGATCACTTTCAATGTCATATAATTCTTTAAGGTGTTTATGAAGTCACGTAACTCCATTTGTCCATGGAATCATGGAGCTTCATCTAGTATTTATAATGTTAGGCCTACTAGTGGTTCTCTCATTGCTAGTTTGATAAGATGAACAAACTTGTGACACTTATTAAATGGGTATGGGACATTCTCTTGACTATTGATGGTACTGTGCACTCATCTAATAAGTTTATAGTCATCATGTGCCCAACAACTACAAGAATTGATTGTAGTGTCAGAAAGAGATTAAGTGTCTATCCATATAAGAATGCCATCTAGAGTGGGATCTCTTAGCTTATCATTCCTTGCAGTAATGTTATATATGTGTTTTATATCTCCATTGACATTGATAGGCTCTATGTAAGGGGTTATTTATATGTGATCTAGTGGAATAACAACATGTTGATTAGTGTTTTCAAAATTGATATAACATTTATTGAAACTTAAGTCTACACTATTCTCATAGAATCAAAGTCTTCCTAACAGAGTGGGGTAATCATTAGCTTTAGCTAGTTTTAGGACCTCAAAATCTACCTTGAAGGGTACTCCAAGTATATCAACTATTGTGTTTTTGAGGAACCTAATGGGTAGCAAATGAGTCTTATTTTATATAAACAAGACATGAGGAGAAGGTTCTAGCACTGGTGTAGCCATCTTTCTCTAAGGATTTTTGGTAAGGACATTTACTTTTGTGCCAGTGTTAACTAGGATGTCTCAAATTTCTCATCCATCTATGGAAACATTGATTAGTATCTCTCTATATTATACATGAGTAGAAGAATAGGAGTGTCCCATGACTAAGCATGATTTAGGTGATGATCCTCCATCTACTTAGTGACTTGAGTTTGAACCTCAATTGGTATTTTTCGTTGATTTTTAAGCCAAACACTTAGTTTTGGGACAATGCCCACATCCAACATATGCTTACACAGTTGTTGGAAGTCATCATGTGCCACATTCTATGGTTTAGATACTTTTTACATACCAACATGTTGCACTACTTATCTATCTCTTAGGAATTGTATCTCACCTTGGATTTGTCACACCAATGTCATTGTGTCTTAGAGAACATATTTCTATTGTTGGGCATTTGAATACTTTTTTTTCATGGTTCTTCATGTTGCAATTTTTTAATAGGATTGGAGTTAGATTGAGACTATCAACTACATGTGGTAATATTTAACTATTGAAATTTTGAGGTGCCTAAATATGCACACCAATATGGTTTTTATACTTGTATCATGTTGACATCCTTTTCATTTCACTCCTTAGTGATAGCGATGTACAAGTTAGGACACTCTTCCAGTTGATGGTCTTTTTATATAATGCACATAATCTCTCTAATAGTGGTACGAGGATCCACATTTTTAACATGTCCTAGGTGGGAAGTGATGACCCCATCCTCATCCTCTTCCTTAACCCTGGTAGCCACCATTATCTTGGTTATTTTCTATAGAAGTTTGGCATGTGTTATACATATATGCTTCATGGATATCACTAATTAGTCAGTAGTCATTAGTGTCATGAGTGCAATCATCACATATCTTACAATAATTGAACACCTTAATGTGCATAGATCACTACAAAAGAGGGCAAGAGTGTACATCATGTTCGTCATGACAAATTTCACACATCTATTTAAGTACCATATATATGTTCTTGTGTGGGTAATTACTCCATGTATGCCTTTCAAATTCATAATAAATATACCAAACACCACTATGTGTATCATGTACACCATTGGTTATTAAACTCTCAAGCTATGATGCCATTGAATTTATTTGAGCTTCCATAAATGGGTTGATCCCAGTATTAACACTTCTAACTGCTTCAATATGGAGGGAAGCTTTCAAGGCTTTGCATGGGTTAGTGAAAGTATTCTGAGATAACATTCATAAAAAATGTATTAATAATCCTCCCACAAACACTTGTGCATGTTGGCTAGTGTTAATATCAATTATAGTTTAGATAGAAATGTCTTGAACCTTGTATCATACTCTCACATGCTTTTAGTAAGTCTTTGATTTATGTCCTTTAGCATAGCTATGCATTGTTGCTCAAATTCAAGAATGTCAAACTCCTAAAGGAAGGCTAATTTAAGTTGATCAAAGTTAACCACCACTTTTTGAGGGTCTAAATTCCGATACCATTTATACATGCACTCTAAAAGCATTAGTTTCAAACTATGTGGCCTTACACTTAGAAAAGGTGATGTTGCATGCTATCCAAATAGGTTCACATTTGTGTACATGATCAATTACATTTTCCACACCTTGGTATTCTATTAAATGAAGTATCATTTCATAATATACCATTATTGGTTGAGGTGCTTAGATTGGTGGTTATTAGGAGCCTCCAGATCTTATCCCTTGAGGAAGAAGTCTACTTCCTCTTGTGCCACCACCCAGTCCACGCCTAGTGCCTCCAACTATAGCACTCATGATTTATGGCCATGGTAGCTGGGTGATTAACCAAACTTGGGCCTGTATTTTGTCCACTTTAAGGGCCAAGACCTCCAGGGATTCCTATTTTCACCATGAAACTATTTTGAAGGGGGAAGGAAAGTGTTAAGTTTGTATGTATGTCAAATGGTTGAGTTTTAGTATCCCTTACTAGCTAAGTCTCTAATTCCATGCTATCTCTATTCTAATTATGTATATGTACTTCATCTGATTTAAGAGGATGAGCACACATTATGGTTCAGGAGCCTGGCTGGTTCAGACTTGGTTCCTTAGTTCTTTACATCCAACTTGTTTCTCCTTGATATGATATTAGAGGCATTAGGCATGGATTAAAGGTGATGGGGTCCTCTTTGTGTTTCTTACTTTCATATACATCCTAACAACACTTCCTGAGTTTTCCTAGTCCTTTCTCGTACCACTGACTCCCATAATCATTTATCGAGATTCATCAGACTTTCACTTCTACAATGCCCACTAACTGGCTACCATTCTAAACCCACAATATTTTACCAACTCATTTCTAATCCCCTCCTAATTGTGTGGCTCATGCTCAAAATAATTTATCCCTCAATTGGCATAGTCTCAAGTCCCAGATCAACAAATAACTTCTTGATTTCTAAGGAAAAATTTATAATGTAACAACCATGTAGTTATCAAAGGAACTAAAACTTGGTTTCTTCAAGACATGAATAGGTGGTTACAACATACTCCAAAGTGTAGCTATTTAAAAATCCTCTCCACCAAATGTTGATAGCTCACATCCACAAGGTTCTAAGCCATGCTAAATCTCTATCTCTCTAGGGTCTAAGGCTATCTTCTCTAAATGTTTTGGGACCATCCTTGAGCATATGCATAAATCCAAGCATGTAAGTGAAATGGGATCCCATTAAAGAAGGTTTCATAAAATGTGATATAGATATTATGCTCTACCCACTATCATGTCAAAACTCCTAGTTTAAGGAAGGGAATTACAAAGTTATCTTCAATAATGGTAATCCATTATACTATATTCTTAAGAGTAATACACTCAAACATTTTAGAAAATTGAGCAACAAATGCTACATTTCTTGATAATGAAACCAAAATATTGGGGATTATATTATAAATATAGCATTAACACTGAAGTCTAGCCCAACATTTTAGTGCATTGGCTCTTTCATGAAAGACTAAGGTCTTATGCACTCACCTAAAGTGTACAACTTAATACCAGTTCCTGTAGGTTTTTTTGCATAATAATACTTAGTTATATTATTTATGTCAAACATTTATTCAATTAGATATTCCATAAATGCAAAGATAGACTATTACAATCCTTTTAGTTCTAAATTCTACTACCATTATTACATAGATTAGTAACATTATAGTTTCAAAGTTACTTATTATAAAAGAAAATATGAGTCAGAATTCATACTAACTCACATGACATCATTCATCATGAACACAAGAAGTTTGATAACATCCATAACTTCTTAGATTAACCTCAGGCATCCAAATTAATAATACATTCAGCTATCATCCTCTCTATAGTACTTTAAAATAGGGGTATTTATACTTATTTATACCTTACCAAGTGTTTACAATCATTAATGACCTGAATAATTATCCAATGAACTCTCAATAGACTGGGAGTCATGGCGTTCAATAAACTCTCCTCCTAAGGATTCGAGCCTTTGAACCCCCTATATCCATGATTTATGCTAGATCCTTGTTGTTGTATGTTCATCTCCTTGCAGGCTGATGAAAAAATTCCTATGAATAAAGTCTAGGTGTCCCATATGAATCTTTCCTTTAACTACTCATGCTTCCCCCCTGCTCCCCTAGTCTTCTACTTTAGTTCTAGGTCCTATGTCCTTGGGTTTATCATGATCAATTCTTCTTTAACTTGGTCCTCTCACACTATTCCTTCCATGATATTGTCCTCTTACACCTTGTAGATTTTGTGCCATAGTAATTCTACACCTAGTAAATTTTGTGACATGGTCCTTCCACGCTATGGTCCTTATATGCCATGCCAATCCCATGCCAAAATGGACAATACTTAGCCAAAATTTGGGGCCATGAAGACCTAATAAACACCTCATTAGGTCCCTACCTCATGCATACACATTTCAAAATTACAACACCTATTTTACAGCCCATCTAAATCTAAAAATTATAAACACACTCATTGGATTCTAACTACTTGCAAAACAACCTCCACATCTCTGGTCAAGTCAATAAAAACTATTTTCATTGTTAATTAACACTTCTATTATAAATGGAAAAATAAATAATAACTTGGTAGTTTTAGGAAAGGTTTTGAATCCTGATTTGCATGGTGGAAATTAGAAGCATTCTTAACAAGTGTAAAATGACCTTGGGAAGCTCGAGAAAGAGTAGAATAATAGAAACTTGAAAACAAGTTTTTAATGTCTTATCAAAGCTTTAATATGAGATTTAAGAACTAACCATAATGGTTTACATGTTTATTAACCCATTTTGATCGTTGATAAAATAAAAAGACACCATAATAGTTGATAATGGGACTTAAAACCTAGTTTGGTAAGGAGAAGCAAGCATTTGGAATACCATCTTTGTAGCTGAGGATATTACAAATGGGTGTTTCTACAAATAAGTTCCATTCAAAATGATGGTACATTGTGCAGATAGGCACCTTATTTATTTTCAATGCATGATAACTATGTATAAGAATACACATTCATAAATTTTTAAGCTCAAAGTTCTTTACCTTGTTTTGATACTAATAGTTGCAAGGAATCATTTTATTCATCATAGATTCAAAGTATTCTTCCGAATGACATTATTAAAATATATGAATAACATAAAGCTCAAGAAGATTTTTCATTGGCCAAACTTGAAGATCTATATTTTTGTATCATATGTAAAGAACCTAGCCATGTACCATTAAATTTATAAATAGGTTGAGAAGACACATGAGACTAATCTATGGAGGATAATTGGAGATGTTATGACACACAAACTTAGATTCACGTACCATTGAAGTTGTAAATAAGTTGATAAGACATATGAGACTACTCTACAAAGGATAATTGAAGATGTTATGACATAGGTTGTGATAAAAGTATGTAACTCATAAAAAATTTAGTTAATGTAAAAAGAGGTAGTTGCAAATAAGGGTCTAAATTCTCACTACTACTCAGTAGAATTATGTTTTGACAATGTCATTTTTACAATTTTCAAGTTGTGTGTATTTATTAAAGTGCTTTTATAATTGTTCAAAATGTCAGAAAATATGGTTATGACTTGTAACCACCACTTTGTAACCCATAAATAATACCTTAGAGTCATTCAATATGAAAGTAAGAATTTATTTCTCTTAGATCATGAGAAAGGGTTGTTGCATATTTGTATCAAGTTGTTCATTTCCAAGGAATCTTGTAAATACAATATAAATTATCTTGTAAGATGATTCAATTACTTTATGTGTTATTTTTGTTTTTTATTAATGAAATATACATTACAATTTATGAATAAATGAATGAGTGAAACATATGTACTTTCTTGATTAAGTGTAAACTCTTTTATGTTTACAAACATTGTATTAAAAATCCTAGAGGATGGACTTTGTGTTGTATACAAATAATGTAGTTTGAAAGAAGACACTAAGATTTTAGGTAAGCAATAATACTATTTGCTCTATGTTATCATTTACAATGTTGAAAAGAATATTTAAACCAGGGCTATTTGATTCAAATGAAACCCTTCTTGAAAGGAACAAATAAAAACTATGTTTATTTCCAACTAGAAATATATAAGAGTTTTTTGGAATTTTGTGTCTTGAATCCCTTCTTACGATGCACTTCATTTATAAGTTTAAAGTTAGTCTTTCTTGCCTTTTTGAAATATTTCTTGCGTATTTGTATCAAGTTGTTCATTTTCAATGAATCTTGTAAATACAATACAAACAATCTTGTAAGATGAATCAATTACTTTATGTGTTTTTATTATTTCTTGTTCATGAAATATACATTACAATTTATGAATAAATGAATTAGTGAAACATTTTTAATTTATTGATTAAGTGTAAACTCTCTTAGCTTTAAAAACTTTGTATTGAAAATCCTAGAGGATTGACTTTGTGTTTTATACACACAATGCAGTTTGAAATAAGACACTGAGCTTTTAGGTAATCATTCATACTATTTGCTCTATGTTGTCATTTACAATGCTGAAAGGAATATTCTAACCATGACTATTTGATTCCAAATGAAACCCTATTTGAAAGGAACAAATAAAAACTATGCTTATTTCCAAATAAAAATACATAGGATTTTTTTGGAATTTTGTGTCTTGAATCCCTTTTTACGATGCACTTTGTTCATCAATTTAAAGTTAGTCTTTCTTGCTTTTCTAAAAATATAGGTTTCCATTGTTGAATTGTCCAACCTATTCTATTAAATTTGAGTCATCTATGTATTTTTTTATTTTTATTCTACCAATTATTTACCATTCTCTCTTCCATTTCTCTTTATTCTTTATCCATTCTTAATTATGTTTTTTATCCCATTTTTCTACCTTTTCATACTTTCGGGCTAAAAGTATTAAAAGCCTCAAAACATCCATCATATGAGGGAGTTGTCCCTCTCAAACACATATAAAAATCATGCTTAAACTTATGATTTCTCTAATGTTGCATGTTTCATGTCATGTCTATTTGGGAGCATCACATAAATAATTTAAAAATCAAAGTGACATAAAATATTGCCAACAATTTTTGGTGACTCCATTTGGGATTGTGGTGCCTTGCACACTAGATATTTAGGCATTCAAGGAACCTACCCTATAATTGAGGTTGCTGAATTTGTTGAGATGAATTATATACTTATTACACATTTTTTATTGAATGAATGGCATTAGCTCACCCCAACCGTAATGTTCTATGTGTCCCATGGGGAAAAAAAATGTAGTCTGTGGGATTGATCCCAATACAACGAGTTACCTTCAGGGTTAAGGAAGATATTTCTAAAGTTTTCTAGAGAAAAATATCAAGATGTAAAAAACACATATTTACTTTCATAGTGTCCTAAAACATATTGGGAGTTATGCATGAAGGCTATTTTGTTAGACTTTTTGTTGAAACTCTCGTTGGGCCTATTGTTGAATGGTTCTAACACCTATAAGATGAATGCATAATGAATTAGGATTCCTTGAATAACAAGTTCTTGAATAGATTTAAATAAAATTTAGATGTGTCTGCATTTTTGTTAAATTTCTTCTAGACTTAGAATAAAAAAGAAGAGAAGATGAGAGATTTCATAGCATGCTTCACAAATTATTGAGATAAATCCCTTAGGTTGATTAATCAAATCCTATTAATAAAATTTGTTTTTTCATTAGATCTATGCATAAAGAGATTAGATTCATCTTGATGAGGAACAAATTAAATGACAAGGAAGCTACGTAATAAAAAGCTATCAAAATTGAAGATGACATTATTTTATTTAGGATATTGAAGATAGAAGTTTAAAAACATGCTATAAATTATTTAAGTTGTAAAAAAGTAGTGGAACCTAATATAATCAAAAGCCTTCAACATTCAGAACAAAGTTTTGTTAAAGTAAACTCTTGATCAAGCATGTTGAAATTTTAACAAAGAAAAAGAGAAAGTACTTCATGTTATGTATGACTCTTTTAGTTTCACAAGCATCAACGAAAGTGAATAGTTTGAAGAGAAAATGATTAATCAACGATTTAATGAATAATTCAAATTTACCCTTTGTAAATAATATAAATTTTAGCATGTTTCATAAGATTTATTGAACCTCATAGTCCTAGGATAAAATGAGGTTTTCAAGAGACAATTGATTTAAGCACAAAAAAGTAAAATAATACAGAATGTGATGTTTCAATTTTTAAACAAGAAGACAACAATGAACTAGTTATCTATAAATAAGAATATCTATCTTGTCTCATAACAAAAGACATAATGGTTAAAGGTGAATACTTTTTTGTGTTTCCCTTTCATGTTCCATTGAATTACTTTATGGAAGATCTAAATCCGATGAAATCAAACATACACCTTATGAAGATCATATTCTTGCTAAGGTTGAAATCAAAGAAGATGTAAAGATGAAGCAAGAGGAATGGTGCCAAATATTCATCTTAAACAAAATGGAAATTATCAAGGGAAAAAAGATTGATGATAATGATGATTAATTCGATGATGAATTTATTTCTATACTAGGAACAAAAGCTAATCATATTATTGTTTCATCTTAAGAAGAGATATGTGACACACTCCCATTTGATTTGGATCCTAGAGATAACACAATCATTTAAATCCATTCAAGAAACATTGAATAAGTATAATACTGATAAAAAATTCTCACAAAAAAATGGACAATTTGTAATGATATTATTTTAAAGCATGAAGACATTGTTGACATGTTCATTCCTAACTATCTCAGTATGCATGGTAATTTTAATATCATCCTCTTTACACTTACTTGGTGACTATTTTTTTAATGTATTTGGGACCTATAAGTCAAATCCTTTGTTTCAAAAAGGTAGGGACTTTTACAAGCCAATTAATGGGTTTATATAGTCTTTTTGAATTCTTATACTTATAAATAGATTTACTTTCCCATTTTGGCTTGTTTTTTGTTTCTATTTTTCATTTTAGTGTGTTTTTTTTCCAATAAATGTAGTAATTCATTCATTGTTATTCCCATTTCCATGTTTTGGTGTTTAGTATCCACAAATTTTTGTAGTTGTGTTCTTTACTTGAGAACTCTCAATAGCTAGTTATATGATTTTCAAGAGGTCAAGATAGTCATTGCTTCAAAATGGATGAAAAGATTAATTTATTAGAGAAATACAATCATTGTCTGATGGTTAATGTTCATATCTATATTCCTTTAGATGTCTAATTTAAATCTAAATGAGTTAGACATCTTAAAACCTATGCCAATTCTATAATGCAAAGCTTCTTTAGTTTTTAGAATGACATGCAAAAAAGAGACTTAACGCATTTCACCCAAGTGAGTTTTGAAGCCAAATATTTGGTAGTATATTCAAATGATGGAATTTACAATAATGAAAATGTTGATATGAAGGATTTTTGTTCAAATGTCAAAATTGATAGGAAAATCTTTTCATGAGATTTTTCAATTAAACATGTACATATGAATAATTTTTAGAGCAAGTGATTTGGCCCAATAGTGTGTGTTTATTTTCCACACAATTGAAATAGGTGAAGTAGTTGTTAGTTGGTTGGATTGAGTTACGAATAATTTTTGAAGTGAGTGATTTGACCTATTATCACATGTTCATTTATCATATGATTGAAGATGGTAAACTAGTTTTTATTTGGTCAAATTCAGATTCAAGAATTCATAGAAAAATAAAGGCGCCATATACCAACAATTCTAGAAAATTTAGGAATTTTGAGAAGAAATTCAATCTCACAATCAACACCAACCCTTATCATGAAATATTACATTTATAAACACCACCCCCAATTAAATTCCTATAGGGAATTGAAGGCATTTTAAATAAATAGACAATAAAATTTATAGAATGTGACACTAACTCCTTAGCCCAACAAACAAGGCTTAATCTATGTGTGATATTTTGACTATCATTGTTTGTATCTTACATAATGCATGGACAAAATAATTTATAGATAAGTTGATGTGTTTAAATGAGATAGCATGTTAATTTAAAATCAATGGTGACCCCAATTCAAAACACAAATTTCAATATATACATAATGCTTATGATATACTAAAAGATCCCTACATGTGAACATAATATGATAGGGTTTTTACCAAGGGATTTCGATAAAGAAGCTTTAATGGATGGCAAAAAATGATACAAATTGCATTTATATGGCTACTAGGATCCATTTATAGATTATTTCATTGAATATGTAACATGTTATTTGAAATTGAAGCAAAGAATCATCCAGTTGACATATAAGTAGATTTATACTTAACATTTGTTGAAGATATCAAGGGTTGCATAAAATGTTTTCACTTCATTAATTTTGTGCAATGTAATACATGCAAAGGTAGTAGATATCTTCTAGAATTCCAAGAACATATTTGTCTAGCTTTTAAAGGCATTTGAAAAGCTACTATTCCTCCATTTACATCAATTTGCGTAACATGTAAATGAGTTGGTTGTATTGTGAAGGATCCATGTGAAGCATGTAAAGGCCATTGAAGTACTAGATAAATAAGGAATAATGATATAAAGTTTAGATTAATCTAGCGTATTTCATTCTCTTGTAAAAATGTTTAAATAAAGTAAACATGCAAATAACACATATGTTAAATATGGGAGTTCTAGAATAGAGTACGTATTCACAAGTTGAATTTACTAATGAAGGAGATGGAAAAGAAGACTGCTAATTTTTATAAAGTGAAGGAAAAAGTGAAATAAAATAAAGAGGTGACAAAGGGTGATCCTACCATGCAAAAACTTAACCATAAGGAGAGAAAGTTTTTCAATAGGAAAGAGAGAGGCAAGTAAGAAATAATATAGAAATTTCCAAAATGAACCACTTCTTCATCTTTTGAAGACCCTAAACAAGGTTTAAAGTTATGTATCTAGTGTTTAGATTTTTATTATATATTGGAAACATGTGTATAGATCTCAGATGTGGATAATAAGATAACTCTTAGATGTATTCAAAGTGGAGGCAGTTGAACAAGTCTTTTCGATACTCTAATTTATGGTGGTGTGCAAAGTGCAACTTTCGTCCATAGCTTGCCTCATGCCTTAGTTTTTTGTAACCTCATGGAACAACCTCACTTTGCATATTAATGATTTGTTATGTCCTAGATGCATCATCATTTAAAATTTTATCCTTTCAATACTTTAGTTGATTTCTCTTCTGATTCAATGGGACATTATATTTTCTATAATGGTTTATAGGTTTCATATCCCTATTTGTTCAATGTAAAAATCAAAGGGCTCCATAATAGTTGATATTGGGACTTAAGACCTAGTATGGTAAGGATTAAAAACATTTGAAATACCATATTATATCTGAGTATATGGCATGTGGGTGTTGCTATGAATAAGTTCCATTCAAAATTATGGTAGAATGTGCAGATGGACACCTCATTTATTTTCAATGCACATGAAAATATGTAAAATAATACACATTCAAAAAATTTCAAGCTCATTATTCTTTACCTTGTTTGGATACCAACAATTTTAAGGAATCATTTTATTTGTCAAAGGTTTGAAGCATTGTTCTGAATGACTTTATTGAAAGATATGGGTAACACCAAGATCAAGAAGATTTTGCATTAGCCTATCTTGAAGATCCAAGTTTTTGTATCAGATGTAAGGAACCTAGTCACATACCATTAAAGTTATAAAGAGGTTGAGAATACATATGAGACTACACTACATAGGATATTTGAATATGTTATGACACAAGTGATAAGACTATGTAACTCATGCAAAATTGAATAAATGTAAAAATAGGTAGCTACAAATAAGGGACTAAATTCTCACTATTACTCAACAAAATTATGTTTTGAGAATGTCATTTTAACAATTTTCAATATATCTTTTTTTGTTAAAGTGCTTTTACAACTATTAAAAACGTCAAAAATATGGTTTTGTCCCTTAATCACCACCTTGTAAGCTATAAATAGGATCTTGAAGTCATTCAATATGAAATTAAGAATTTCTTTATCTCAGGTCATGGGAAAGGGTTGTTGTGTCTTTGTACCAAGATGTTCATTTTCAGAGAATATTGTAAGTACAATACAAATAATATTATAAGATGAATCGATTACGTTATGGGTTTTTATTATTTCTTGTTCTTGAAATTTTCATTACAATTTATAAATATAGAAATTACTAAATATATACTTTCTTGATCAAGTGTAAACACTATTGGCTTTGCAAAATTTGTATTGAAAATCCTAGAGTACAGACTTTGTGTTCTATACACAACCCCATTTGAAAGAATACTTTGTGATTCTAGGTAATCATTCATATTATTTTCTATGTGTTTTCATTTACAATGCTAAAAGGAAGACTCCAACTAGGGCTGTTTAATGCCAAATGAAACCCTACTTGAAAGGAGGAAATAGAAACTTTGTGTTTATTTACAATTCAAAATACATTGAGTTTTTTAGAACTTTTTGTCCTGAATCTCCTTTGGTGATGTACTTCATCCATCTATTTTAAGTTTATTTGTGTTGTCTTTTTGAAAATACAGGTTTGCATTGTTGAACTATCCAACCTATTCCATTAAGTTTGAGTCATCTATGTAGATTTTATATTTATCATGTTGAAGATCTCCCATTCTCTCTTCTATTTATGTTTATTATCTCTCCATTCCTAAGTTTCTCCTTTCTCCCATTTTTTGTATATTTTCATACTTTATAGTTAAAAGTACCAAAAACTCAAAAACACCCAACATGCAAAGGATTTTCTCCTCTTAAATGCAAAATAAAATCATGTTTAAACTCATGATTTCTTCAATGTTGTAATTTTTATGTTGCATATAGATGGGTGAGTCAGAGAAATAATATACAAATGAAAGAGACATAAAATATTTATAACATAGATTGATAAAATTTTGGATTTTCTTGCATCCTTTTATAGTTAGACTAAGTTATAAAGTGCCATGGGGGTTTCGATGCCTCAAATTCATTTACCTTCATGGGTGTGAGTTCTATTTTGTGCACTTTTGATGCAGAAATAATAGGCTAATCTTTCGAAGGCCATAACTTTTGACCCATACCTCCATTTGAGCTCTTACACATGCCAAAATGACCGTCTTGAAAACTTTATTTCTATCCTAGCCTCTCTATCTATTTAGAGTTTTTTAAAATATTTTTTGGAGGTCATGTGTGATCATATAAGTGTCCACAATTACTGTTTAATGATTTTTTTTAAATTTTTTTATTTTTATAAATTGTATATTTTTAGGACTAGACATCAAATTCAGTTGAATTTCATCCCATAGAATAATTTTAGTGTTTATTTTATTTTAGGATATTGTTGGAGTTGCTTGTGCTTTCATGCAAAACTTATTAAAAATAGTAGCTGCTAAAAATAAATTTTTTTTTTTTAGATTTTAGATTTTTTTTTGAATTTTGCATGACAAATCTAAATTATGAATCAAGACTTATTTAATCATGGTTTGGGTTCTAAATAATTCAAATCATTTAATATTAATCAATACAAGTTATTATTTTCATAATCTTTTCCTATTGATAGTTTATTATTTTGATAGTTTTTGGTTTCATTAGCTAGTATCAGAGCAAGTTTGAATCTTAGAGGAGTAAGACATGGAAAGAGGATGAGGAGGTATTAAATGAATGAATAGAATATAGAATAGCTATAGAGGTAATTGGAATAATTAACTAAGTTTATCACCAAATAGAAAACAAGATAAGGTGTTGATGAGGACACAGTTCATGATGAAGAAGTTTAGCAAGAAGAAGAACATCAAGAGCAGCCACCATATATGGAAGAGAGGATGGTTCAAGACTTATAAGGAATAAATGAAGTAATCAAGGATGATTTTATATATTATGGAGGTATTTTAAAACTAGAGGAGTTGATAGATTGGATGAATAACATGGAGAAGTTCTTCGAGTGGAAGACTATGAGAGAAGACAAGAAGGTAAAGTTTGCATGAATGAAATTGAAAGGTCATGCAATGATTTGGTAAGATCACATGAAGAAAGAGAGATAGAGAAAAGGTAAAGAGAATATTAATTCATGAAAAAAGATAGAGAAGATGCTGAGAGAGAAATTTTAGAGAGATAGAGAAAAGGTAAAGAGAATATTAAATACATGAAAAAAGATAGAGAAGAAGCTGAGAGAGAAATTTCTTCTTGTGGATTATGCATAAACCCTATATAGAAGATTTTATAATTTGAGGCAAAAAGGTCACAATATACAAGGCTATATAGATGAGTTTTATAAAATTTCCATACAAGTGGATCACAATGAAACATAAGAGAAGATGGCTACAAGGTATGTAAATGGTTTTAAATTTACTATTCAAGTTGAATTAAGTATACATAGAATACTTTACATGGAGGAGGCTTATCAATTAGCTTTGAAGGTAGAATAAAAAAAAATAGATAGAATTTTAGAACATCTCTTGGTCCAAGAAGAGGTGGATCCCCTCTAATAAGCGGATGAGGTGGATTTAATACCAACAGAGGTGAGCCTAATAACAATAAAGGTGAAACATCATGTCGTACAGAAAGGTAAGATGATAATAGGCAAGGGTTTCAATACCATAAAGTAGAAGAGGATTTCAAAGAGGATGAGGTTATGGTGGTGCTATAGGATGGTCTCTAAATCAACGTAGATCTCACATTTTTTATAGTTGTGGATAAGAAGGGAACAAAGAATTTGAGTGTCTAAACTACCAATATCAATAAAGGAGGAAAGAGGATCACCCAAGATTAAATCTAAGGCTAAGATAGAAGATCAAAATACTAAAGTTAAACCAATAGATGTTTGAGAGAATCTCATGATGATAAGGACAATGATCGTTCCAAGGAACAAGTGAAAAATAAAGAATGTGGTGATGCATGTCTATGATCAGATATTTTTTGAATAGGATATGATTCAGGTGGAAAGGTATGCAAAGTAATTATAGATGGTGGTAGTTGTGAAAATATGGTTTCTAAATAAATGATATAGAAACTAAATTTATAATGTGAAAAGCATCTTAATCCTTATCAAATTTCATGGTTTGAGAAAGAGAATGAAGTTACAGTAGATAAAAGGTGCTTAATCAAGTTTTCTATAGGAAAAACTTATAATGATGAAATATGGTGTGATGTTATTCTAATGGATACATGTCATGTTTTATTGGGAATACAATGGTAATTTGATAGGAAAGTAATTCATGATGGAGTAAAGAACATGTAATTTTTTGGAAAGGTGTTACAAAGGTAGATTTTTTACCTCATAAAGAGGAAGAGAAGGCAAAAAGCATGCTCTTTACTAAAGAATTTATCCAAGATATGAAGGTGGTAGGTTCTTGTTATGTATTAGTAGCAAAGAATGAAGAAACATAAATGATACTATTACCAATAAAAGCAACAAGAGTGTTGAAAAAATATGTAGATGTTATGCCTGATGAGTTACAAGATGATTTACCACCAAAGATAGATATTTAACATCACATTTATTTGATTCTAGGATTAGCTCTACCCAATCATGCAGCTTATAGGATGAGTCTAACAGAACATGTAGAATTAAATAAATAGGTTATTCAATTGTTAATAAAGAAGGTGATAAGTGAGAGTATGAGTCGACGTGCAACACCATCATTGATTTCTTGAAATAAATATGGAGGATGGAGAATGTGTGTGAATAGTAGAGCAATTAATAAAATTACAATCAAGTATAAATTTCTTATTCCTCATTTAGATGATATGATGGATGTGTTTGTAGGAGCAAAATATTTTACCAAGATTGATCTAAGGAGTAGTTATTATCATATTCAAATTTGTGAAGGAGATGAGTGGAAAACCACATCCAAGACTAAGGATGGATTAAATGAGTGGATAGTGATGTCATTCAAATTATCTAATGTGCCTAACACATTTATGAGGGTGATGAATATAATGCTATGAAAATATATTAGTTATTTTATGGTTTTTATTTTGATGATATTTTGATATTCAGTAAGACTAAAGAAGAAAACTTACAAAATTTGAGAAGGGTACTTGATTTATAAATAAAGGAGAAGTTGTATACAAATTTGAATAAGTGCAGGTTTATGAAGAATAGTTTGGTATTTTTAGGATTTGTAGTTTCAATAGATGGTGTGAGAGTGGATGAAGGAAAGATAAAGGTAATTGTTGAGTGGCCTATTCTAAAAAGCATTATAGAGGTAAGAAGTTTCCATGGTTTAACAACTTTTTACAAAAAAAAATTATTTAAAAAATTAATAGTATTGTGTCACTAATAACATATTGCATGAGAGAGAAGGAATTTACATGGACTAGAGCAGCCATAGAAAGATTTGAATTTTTGAAGAAGAAGATTATAGATATACCAATTTTAACATTATTAGATTTTAAAAAAGTGTTTGAGATTGATTGTGATGCTTCATTTGTGACAATTAGTGATGTGTTGAGTTAAGAAGGAAAGATATTAGCATATTTTAGTGAGAAATTGAATGAGGTGAAAACACAGTATTCTACTTATGATGTTAAACTTTCTACAATTGTAAAAGTATTAAGACATTAGAGGCATTACCTAGTGACTATGGAGTTTATCATATTTACAAATATTAAGACTTTGAAGTATGTGAATACATATAATAATTTGAATAGTAGGCATGCAAAGTGGGTATCTTTCTTGTAAGGGTATACTTTTGTGTTGAAACATAAATTAGGAAAATAGAATTAGGTAGATGATGCTTTGAGAATGAGAGTAGCATTATTAACTACTATGTTGAGTGAAGTAGTTAGATTTGAAGCTATAAAATAATTATATGATATTGATCCATATTTTTGCAAGGTAGTTAAATAACTCATGAATCCATTAATAGGTAGGATAGATGTTATTCATGATGAATATCTTATACAATAAGTTTATCTCTTAAAATGGAAACAATTATGCATTCTAATTGGGTCTCTACTATATAATATAATAAGAGAATTACATAGTGGCAATTTGGATGGACATTTTGGTAAGATGAAGACAATAACTTTGGTGGATGAAAAATATTTTTGGCCAAAAATGAATAGAGATATGACAAGGTATTTTTTAAGATGCATAATATGTCAGGTGGTAAAATAACATTCACAAAATACTAGACTATACATCCCATTACCTGTTCCAAGAGGACCATAGATAGATTTGAGTATGGATTTTGTGTTGGGATTACCAAATACACAAAGAGGTAAGATTCAACTTTTGTTGTTTTAGACAAATTTTATAAAATTATTCATTTAATTGCATGTAAGAAACAATGATTCCACTAGAGTTGCAAAATTATTTTTTAAAGATATTGTGAGATTGCATGGTGTTCTAAACAATAGTACTTTAGATAGGGACACAAAATTTCTAAGTCATTTTTAGAGGACTTTGTGGAAGAATATGGATACTAAGATACAATTCAGTAGTGCATATCACCCACAAATAGATGGATAAATAGAATTAATGAATAGGATCTTGGAGGATTTGTTTAGATGCATAGTGGGAGAGAAGCCCAAGCAATAGAACTTGGCTTTACCAGAAGCTGAGTTTTCATATAATAGTTCAGTGAATAGATCAACAAGAAAGTCATCATTTCAAAAAAAATTATGGGAGAAATCTTATGGGTATTTTATATTTGGTAAAATTACCAATTATAGATAAAACTAGTGACGATGCATAAACATTTGTAGAGCACATATAATAGTTACAAGGAGTATTAAAAAAGTTGTAGGAAAGTAATGAGAATTATAAAGCATCAATAGATGTTAGAAGATGAACCAAGGTATTTGAATAAAGAGATCTAGTAATGGTTTACTTGAGGAAAGAAATATTTATAAAAGGCATGTACAATAAGTTGAAGTACAATAAAATTAAGTCATGGAGAATTGTGAAGAAAATCAATGACAATCTTATGAGGTTAGATTACCACAAAATTTTGATATCTTTCTATTATTTAATGTTTTATATGTATATGAATTCCATGGAGAATATGATGAAGGTGATGAAGATGAATAAGTAAATTGTTAGCAACAGGTTCCAAAGAAGAAGGAAAAAATAGTGCAATTTTTGGACATGAAGATAGTGAGCACAAGGCAAGGGAATTATAACAGGTATTTGGTGTAGTGGGAAGGATTACAAGAAGAAGATTACATTAGATTATAGAATGGGAGATGAAGAAGATTAAAAAAGAAAAATGGCATCAATGCAATCAGGGCAACTCGTTGGAGTTGAGTTGTTTTCAACTAGAGAGAATGATACATAAAAAGTAGGCTAATCTTCTAAAGACCATAAATTTTGACCCGTAGCTCTATTTGATCTCTTCCACATGCCAAAATGACTATCTCAAAAAAAAATTTGTTTTAATAATCCAATTCATTCACTTATATTTATTTTTGATAATTTTTGGAGGCCATACATGATAATCTAAGGGCTCAAAATTACCATTTAATGATTTTTTAGGGAATTTTCTATTTTTAGAAATTGTATATATTTTAGACCAGGCATCAACTTCAATTGGATTTCATCCCATAGGTTAAGTTTTGTGTTTAGTTTATTTTAGGAGATTTTTAGATCTATTCACACTTGTATGTGAAACTTAATAAAAATAACAACTACTATAAATAGATTTTTTTTTTAGATTTTAATTTTTTTTCAAATTTTGCATGACAAATCTAATTTCCAAGTTGAGGATTATTTAAGAATCATTTGGGTTGTAATTAATTCAAGTCATTCAATATGAATCAATATAAGTTATTATTTTTAGAAACTTTACCTATTGATAATTTATTGTCTTGATAGTTTTCAAGTTCATTAAGTTTTTTCACTATTTTATTTGTTTGACTCTCCATCACCACTAGGGCCATCTCCTTGAGAGATATTTTTTTGTGTGTATTTTTATCACTTCTTTGACATGTTATAAGACTCCTTCAACTTTTAATGGATATATTCAGGGGTATCTAGTGTTAACTTATCATATTCTATGTTTGAATATTTGTCTTCATCCACTCATACATATTTTTATGTCACTCCACATAGTAAATAGTAGGGGTTTGGTGGGTTAGATCTTGATTTTTTTAGAGTCTTTTCCCTATCTTACCATTGGCACACTGCATCTTTTATTTCAGGATTTGATCAAATTTAATTTGGTGAAATATTTTTCACTTTCAAACATCATTGAAAATATTCTTTTTGCAAGGAGCTATTATGTTGTCTATAGTGTCAATTGTATTTTCAGTGATCGAGCAATGGATCTAGACCATTTGTGTAGGATTTAGTTCTTTTGTGACTTTCGAAATTATATAGTGCATTTGTGTTTGATGGCCTTTATTCCATCTAGTGTATTTTATTATGCATTGTGTTTGAATATTGATCCATTTTCTTTCTTAAGATGCCTTGCAACATATGTTTTCTATCTCCACTTCTAGTGTTCTTGGTTTTTGAGAACCTTGAAGTGACACATTTTACCCATAGTAAATATTTTTTCCCCATCTTTTGTACATGAGTACTTGACTAGGCCTAGTTTTAAGAACCTATATATGAGGATTTATCTCTTTACTTTTCTCATTTTTCACTCCCCAATTTTGTACTTAAGGGAGGATGTTGGAGTTGTGTGTTCATGTTATGCTTAGATAAACTAGTTATTATCTATCTATCAAAATTCACATTACAACTAGAGTTATGTGCTTAAAATATTGTTGGGATCGAAACTAATTATGTATGCACCACTTATTGAGTGCACTAGTTTAGGGGATTCTCCTATTTTCTTGGTTTCTCACAACAACTAAGTGGTTGGATTGAAACAACCTTTATAGGATATTTAACATGCAAAATCCTATTTTATTTTGTCAATTAGTAGAAGACACATATTTTTTTATACATTGATATGTGAGAGATGATATTATAGAGACAATCATATTTTATGCTTAGTTTTCTTATGTATTAATTATGGAATTATTTTTAATATTATGATAATGACATATTGAATAGATATTTGAGATGATTTTTATACTCTAATACCAAGGAAGCCTAAGCAAAATAGCTAGGATTTAGAAGAACCAAGCTGCAAAGGAGGAAGACTTTGAGGATGACTTTGTAGAAGATCATCTTTAGTACCTAAAAGAGGAACGGGAAGCTAAAATTTCTCTCAATTATCTTATTGATCCTAAATATTATCTTTATGGATCCCTTATATTTGTATTTTACTCTTAGTATGTTGATGTTTTACCAATTAGTGGTGCATGTTTTGTATGCATGGATTGGTTTTCCATGTTGTAGGTTTTTCATTTCTTTGTTATGTGAACTAATTTTATTTTAATTTAATAGAATTTATACAAGTTTTTGGGCCCTTTAAAAAACCAATTTTTATCAATATTAAAGAAACTAATTATACCACATTGCAATTAGATCCAAGCATATATAATTCAATAAATCAAACCTTATTACATATGGGATTACTCTAGAAGTGTAAAAATATTAAATAATTGGCAAAAATGAAATAATACGAGTGACATTGGTTTTATTTCAAAAATGGGGACAATTATTAGAAAGAGATAATGAAATTCAGGTCTAGACAAGGAGATGAAGTAAACTAAAAAGAATCAATAAAAGCATAGCAACAGTGTCAAAATCATAGCATGTTTCTAGTCACTATCAATGGATGTCAAAATTGAGTTTATTACCATGTTAACCTACACCTTATATCCAAAATCCTCCATCACTTTTCTCAAATTCACTCTAGGATACTACTTTCCTTCCTCAGGACCCTAATGTGACTACAACACCGTATAAACTGCAAACCCTAAATCAATTTAGTGGTGCTTGTGTTATCCCTATAATATTATCATGTCCATTGGATTTTAAATAGTTTTGAAAATAATACATTAAGTATAACAAACTTTAACATACAATCCAATGAAATGTGATTGTACCAACTCCTATCACTTTTAATGTTCTAATGAATGAAACAAGGACATGATAGATTCTCTTCTCTTGATATTTGAAATTTTATTATGGTTTGGGGATGTTCTTGAAATAAATGGATTAATTTTATCCATATGATTCTTATGTGTATATTTTTTTCATAAATACACTGATTCACTTATGTATTTATAGAATTCTTGAATTCAAATCAAGACCCTATTGACTCACACATTGACACACAATGGGTAGGAAATTCTAATAAAGCAGGCTCAAAAACACTAGGTTACCCAAAACAAGGTTCAAATTTCTAACATAAAATATGGAACCATAATTATAGATTGGCTCTCATCATTTACCAATATAATACTATGTTTCTAGTAAAGAAGCTAGAAACTCAAAGGAAAACAGGGGGAAAGAGAAACTAAGGAGAGAGGAAAAAAGAGGAAAGATGAAGAAACAAAGTGAGATGAAGAGGAAAGGAAGGAAACACATCAAATGTAGGGAAAAAAAAGGAACAAAATCCAACAAGAGCCTAATCAAGACCAATAATTGATAAACACACAAATATCATAACATCATAATAAGTAACTAGTCCTTTGTCAAAATCAAGGGTTCACACCTTTATATAACTTATTCTTGACTATCTCATCCAATTTATTTTCTTGATATTTACCTTAAGAAAACATAGTTTTTACTTGTATATTTATTGTTAGTACCATAAATCAATATATTATAAATGTTACCATGGCCAGGATAGGATTTTTATGGGTATATTAGGTAAAGCTTATGGTAGGACTAATGAAGTTGTGGTAAGTGTGGTAAGATATCAATATTCATAATTAATCTTTTTTGTTTCATTTTTAGCCAATTTTAAACTATTAGATACAAATGTAAGAAAAGTGATGATACAAGATTATATCTATTGAATTGTCATCATATTTGATCAAACAAAGGTGACCAATATAGTCTCTTTTTAAATTAAATAAGACGATTTGATTTCTAAATAATCCAAGTTTTATTTTTGAACCCCTTGTTTCAATTTGAAGATATGAAAAAATATTAAATGTTGAAAATGTTTAAAGTATCACATCTACAAACTATAGTATTCATTTTGATTGTATAATACCTCAATATATGAGTCAAAATAAAATTCCTTGGTGTCTGACAATATAAATGCCCCTCAATTGTGGTATCTAAGTTTGAAATTTTCCAAATAAAAAAATGCCCATTTTGAAAAAAAATTAAATAGATTTTTTTTTAAATGTTTGAAAATTTTATAAAGTAAAATTTGAAATCAAAGGAATCCAAATTTATAATTTATTACTAGAAAAAAGGTTCTAAAGATATGATTCACACTTATATGTGAGAAGATAGACATTGACAATAGTGAAAAATCTTCACGTCTAAAAAAAATTATTAGTTTTTGAAGACATTAAAATGCTTAACAATATACTATAAAATGACACTCAAAAATGTATAAATTCTAATTCATAATGTGACCCTTAATATCGCCTTTTATTTGAGTATTTTATTATGTTTATTCTTATCTATTCATATATTCCATATTCCCATATTGCATACCCTTCATTAGCATACCTAATTAGTATATAACATATTTCATTAGAGTCTGTTGGTGGTTGATAATCTAAAGGGAATGAAGGTTTTTAATGTATTAATGGAGTGTAAATAGACTTTTAATTAACATAAAATTTAAGTTATATTTCAACCAAACTATTTTAAAATCACTAGTTATTAAACTATTCATGTTGTAAGTAAGATTGTCGATCAAAACATATATTGAATACCTTCAAAATAAAAAACATATGTTTGTCAGTCTTCCTTTATGAATACCTATGAAAAAATATCAATAATAAAAATATCTTACACAAATTTCCAAAATGAATTATTGTGCTACACTTGTGCATAATTCTTTATTAATAAATAAGTCTTAAAACAAGTATATTAGAAGATAACTTGCATGACAAGCTATTTCAAGAAAAGCATAAAGTAAAAAATAATAAAATAAGTTTACCCAAAAATTAATTAATCTATAATTAGAGTTATAACATTTTACTCTAAGACAACTTAAAGAGGAATAAATTAACTACTTAATCAAAAAAGGTTGACTCAGGTTCAAAACAAAGTCAACATACAAGAAGTCTTGCTCAACAAGTGATCAGATCATGCAACCTACCCAACTATGGCATCCTAAATTACTCAAAAAATATAAATTAAATTAAATACACTTTAATTTCCCTTAACAAACACTAAAATTGTTCCTCACCTCTTGGAAACTTATTCGAGTAGTCAAATAGTGAAGTGAATTTAACGAATAGTTTTGACTATTTTTTAAGAATTCAAAGAAAATTGTCCAAAATGGCCAAACAACTAATTTAAAATATAAATGAATTAAATATTTTTTATAAAAACCTATAAAATTCAAAATAAACTAAGTCTAAAAATAGAACTCAAGTTCCCATATTGGCATCATACTCAACATTCTTTCCTTTGGTCCAAAGAGGTGAAGTGTCTATCATCTCCTTAAGTCTTTCATGATTTTACTTGTGCAATAATCTGGTGAGAATATAATAAAACTAATATTGAGTTCTGACAAAATCAATTATAAATATATTATCATTAACCAAGTCTCTAACAAAATGATATTTGTGTTTAATGTGCTTGGTTTTAGTATGGAAAGCACGATTCTTGGACAATTATTTTGCCTCAATTTTATCGCACAAAAATGTGTTGGCTCGATTTGAGCCTCTCTAAAATCATCCAATAGTATTTTCAATGAGAATAATTATGGGAAAGCTAATGAAATTTTTATATATTTAACTTCAATATATAATAATGCAACTATAGCTTGTTTCTTCGAAGACCAAGAAACCAACCCACTTGCCAATGTGAAATAATAACCTGAAGTTGTTTGCCATTAAGAGATCCTCTAAAATTTGAATCTATGTATCCAATGATACACAAATACATTTTTTGTCTGAAATTAATACCATTATTATAATTACCTTTTATATATATGAAATTTCTCTTCACTATTTGTAAATATTTGAATGGTGGTTCACTCATAAATCTAGAAACTAGTGAAACCTCATAACTGATATTAGGTCTTATCATAGTGAGATGAATCAAACCTTCCACCATATTTATAAAATTATTTTCATCAATTGATATACTTTTATACTCCCTCATATTATTTTCTCCACTTTCAATTGGAGTGTCTATGGGCTTCAATTCAACATGATTGGTTTGGCTTGACAATTGAATATTTCATCTTTCTTTTGATGAAATTCTATGCCAATAAAATACTTTGTAAGTACAAAATTATTCATATCAAATTATAATTTTAAATATTCATTGAAGCTATTAAGTATCTCCATAGATATACTTGTAAAGATCAAGTCATCTACATAGAGATATACATATAAAATTTTAAAACTAGATATTTGCATGTAGATTGTTGGTTTATTTTGACTTATTATAGAGCCTTAATCCAATAACCAGATATAAATTATTTAGTACCAATATATTGGAGATTTCTTCATCCCATAAAGATATTTCTTCAACTTATATACCTAAAATTCTTTACCCATTACTTCAAAACCTTTACGTTGCCCAACATATACTTCTTCATCAATCACTCCATTTAGGGATGAAATTTTGACACATATTTGATGGATTTAATATAATTTATGACTATATATATAAATAATTAGTATTATAGTATCTTGACATACCATATGTGCATAGGTTTCCTCATAGTCAACCCTATATGTTTTTGAAAAATCCTTTTGCAATTAGTCTAGATTTTAGTTTATCAATTGTGTCATCACTTTTAACCTTGGTATTATATGCCCAATTTGTACCAATGATTATTCTTATTCAAAATAATTTGAACTAAGTTTCATGTATCATTCCTCCCAATTTAATTCATCTCTAATTTCGTACCATTAATTCATTCTTTATTTTAACTAGCTTCAAGTTCACTAGTCACATATGACAATGAAAAAATATTATATTCATCATAAGAATAATAAAATAAGTTACCTTCATAATGTTTTATCATTTTGATCCTCATCTCATAATTATGATCCAATATCTAATTAGATGGATGAGGATTCAATAAATTCTTATTCTTATTTAATGTTGATGTAAATGGATGAGTAATCTCTTGCAAAGAGCTAGTATTGTTTCATGTTGAACTTGAAACCTATGGAGGAATTTTTACTCTCTAAAAATCAACTTTAAAAGGATTCACCCTTGAATTTTTTAGTTACATAATTATAATTTTCATACACAACATTTTAAAATAATATATAATTATTGCAAACAATTGTGGATTTACTAGTAAGATTATAAAAATTGTATGCCTTGTTTTCATCACTATAACTTGTAAAATTATGATTAATATTCTTAGGATCCTATATATCACCCTTAATTTTATTTTTTTGTGATATTTATGTTTCTTTTTATTTCAAATTGGATGGAATTTCCATCTCCTAATTTCATGTGGATTTTCAAGGAATTGTTTAACTTATTGAAACCATCTTTGTGATTTATCATGTGATTTGAGCAACTTGAATTAAAAGAAAATATATTATTTCCATTATCTATTCCCACAACACATGTGAGACAATAATTTAGTTCTATTGGAACTCACTTTATTTATTATGAAAATATCTCTCTTCCCTCTCTTTATTAGCTTGATTCTTAGTTGTTAGTATCCTATAGTCTTTAATCATGTGTCTTATTTTTTGTAGTAATGACAAGTATTTATTGTTATTTATTATGAATTTAACTTTAGATTTCCTTTTTAAATTTTATTTTTTTAAACTCTCTTTATTTTTATTTTTATTTAATTATTTAATATTTGAAACCCTTACCTTGATTTCAAGTACATGTTCTAGATCTTCTGTATATAGTCTCATGAAACAAAAGAGAACTCACTAACTCATCAACATTTATAGTGTTCATGTATTTACACTCTTCAAGATTGATAACTACATTTATCCACATTTGACTTAAATATCTCAAATAAAATTCTTAATATAACACTATATTGTATAGTTTCTCCATAAACCGTCATTTTATGAACTAAATCATTTATCTTTGTGTAATAATCTTCTATGCCTTCAAAACTTGACATTCTCAAGTTATCAAAATTAATTTTAAGGGTTTGATTTTTACTTATCTTGCCTTAATGGATCTTGATATGAATTTAAAAGGTATTATGTGTCTCTTGGGTATTCCTACATCCTAAAATTATTAGACAATTGTTTGTGTCTATGAAACTTCGAAGATATAAGAAAGCGTGTGCATCTCCCTTTACTTCATCACTTTTTATTATTTTATAATCTTGTGTCAAGGTATTTCAATCTTCAGGTGGTGTATACACATGGATAATATTCTTCCAAACTATTCATCATACAATAATTCACTTCAATTTTTCTCTCCAAGATTCAATGTTGTCACCTTTAAAAATATAAATATAGATGGAAGCAAAATTCATTTAGGCCATTGTTTCTTTTGATAATGGTCTTAAACCCTTCATATGTTTTTTTGAATGTGGATCTAATAATTAATATATATATATATATATATATATATATATATATATATATATATATATATATATATGAAGGGAGTGAAAATAAAATATTAATTAATCTAGAATTTAAGCTATATATTAACCAATCTATCTCATAATTACTAGTTGTAAGTGAGATTATTGACCAAAACTTGTACTGAATAACTTTAAAATCAATTTTTTTTTTTTTAATATTTATTTGTGAATACCTACACAAAAAAAATCATAGATAAGAATATGGAATATGAATTTATAAAAATAATTATTCTACTACATTTATGCATAATTATTTATTAATAAATAAGGCTTACAATAAACCTATTTAAAAAAAACTTACATGATAAGTTATTTCAAGAAAAGACTAAAGTAAAAAATAAATAAAGGACTTAAATTGAAAAATAAATAATATATAATTAGACTTGTAAAAGTAAACTATAAGACAACTTTAAAAATACTAAAGTAAACTTTAGCAAATAGGGTTAACTCACATTCAAGATAAGGTCAACATGTAAGAAACTTTGCTCAACAAGTCACCAAATCATGTAAACTACCTAACTATGTCATTCAAAATTCCATAAAAAATAAGAATTAATTTAAATACACTTTTATCTCACTTAACTAACACTAAAATTGTGCCATACCTCTTGGGAATTCATTCGAGTATTCAGCCAATTAACTATCAGTTCCAACTATTTTTTAGAAAATCATTGGAAAGTGTCAAAAATGACAAAATAACTAATTTAGAACATAAATAAATTAAATAACCTTTGAAAAAACCTTAAAAACATAAAATTAACTAAATATAAAAATACAAATCACGTGCCCATATTGGCATAATATTCAATAGGGAAACAAGGAGGATTTTAATATGTTTTTTACTATCCTATAAAGTTTTTTTTAAGGGAGACAGGGGAGAATGGTTTTATGAATCTTTTAAAAACAATACTAAACTTCCATTTATTATCTAATAAAAATTCAATTAAATGCAAATTGGACCAATCAAGCCCCGTGAAACTAGTTATAATGATATACTATGATTTGAGGCTCAAACAACCCTAATTGAATCTCTTATTGAACCAATTACTAAATAGGTTTAATCAAGTATGAAATTTGGGTCAATTGATACCCATATATAATTACAACTACATAATGTGATATGGGTTATTCAATTTTGGCAAATCTATCCTTATAAAACTAATTGTAACTAGATAATTTGAATTTTGGCTCAATTGGCCCCATTTGAGTCCATGATGTTGTCTTTTTAGTTATATATTATATAAAAAGTTAATTTTATCATGTTCCTTGATAATGTTTATTTTTAATAATTTACGTTACTCATGTTCCAATTTTAATAACCCTAAAACTGGGTATTATGTTTTTTTTAAATCCTTTACTAAGAATTAATCTCTACAAGTGCAAGTTAACAACTTAATACAATATGAACTATTTATATAATATCACATCATCTCATTGATTCCTCAATCCAGTTGGCTTTGTTAATTGCATCAACAACACTGTGTTCACTCAGTGTTAAGACCTTTGTAACCAAGTCAAGTTTGGCTAACCAAATTATCTTATTATTTAAGCTTCACTTGAAGGCATATTAATTTCACAATAGTTGTGCACTTTATATTAATTAGACAGATGAAGGAATTCTTGATGGAATACAAAGTTTATTTTATTATGACTAAACCCTTAATCTAACATATGTATACAACTTAATTTGATTAGATCTTTCTCTTTATCATGGGCATTGAAGTCATATTTAGTCTTTCTTTGTATAAGATGACTCTCCTAATCAGATTATTTAATTGATGTAAATGGGTAATTCAATCACCATATTTTTTGTAGGTTATTGACTTAATTAGTTCATCTAAGTCAATTATGTACATAAATGAAACATAACTTGGAAGCAATTTTTGTACTTATTTCCTTACCTTATGAACATTTGTCTAGCAATCCTATTCATTTGAGTAAGGAAATATTGATCCTCCCTTGGAATTTATAGTTTGCCTTCACTCTTATAAAATTTAAAACTAAACTTTCACAAGTTCTATAAGTTTCTAGTTTAGGCTATTGTATTCATTCATTGACCAAATCAAGGTCTTTATCATTTCTTATTTATTTCATTAGAATATTCATTCTTTTTTTTTCCTAGGAAAAAAGTCATAACTTCATATTAAATGAAATAGGAAATTACATTCGCACATACTTCCAAGAGCATTCCAAAGGAAAAACCTCAAATAAAACCAAACCAAGCAAAACCAAAGGCCTAAAAATATGAATCCCAACAAACGTCCACCACCAAAAGGGTGCAAAAAAAACAAAACACCCAAAAAAACATAAAAATAAGCAGGTTCCCAACTCAGGTAGAAAACCCTCAGTGGAAACAAAGAACCAAAAAGGAAAACAAATAAACAAAGACCATAAATAAGGTCAATGTAAATTTGAGATCACAGTAAGAGATCACTCCATTAAACTATCACCCTCAAAATTTTGAAGTAGAACACATATGTCCACCTCCATCATCAAACCCTCCTTCAATAGAGATTCGGCCATAGTATTGAGTTCCTTGAAAACATGTTGAAAGAAAGTAAAGGAGAAAATTTGACTTATCCTATAAATCTAGTTAAACAAGGGTAATAAAGCCAAGTTTTCAAATTTTTAGTCCCCACTAACCCATTTAATAAAAACCTCAAAGTCACCAAAAACTTCTAGTTTTTACACCACCTTTTTTGTAGCCAAAATTAGTAATTGTTTAAGGGCTATGAGCTCTACAAAATTATTCGTTCTTCCTCCAAGCCCAACCTAAAACATGATGAAATGAGAAGAGTTAAGTAAAATGATACCACTTTCCCCACTCATGGCATGTATGCCCTAGCTAACACCATCAAAATAACCCTAAGCACTAGAACCTATCCACATTTGTCCCTTGCCAACCATCCTTGATAACCACAATTTTGCATAGAGAACATGAACCAAACACATACCAACTTATTTTTTACAACAATTCCAAGGTTAAAGATTTATTATTTAAAGCTATCCGCATAAAGACCCCAGTCTTTAGAGGATATCTAATTTACAAAAGATTTTTTCACCACCAAGTTCTAACAACTCTATCTCTGATAAACATGGCCTTATACCCTAGCCTCACAGTATATAATCCCAAATACGTATTTTTAGACCAAACAAGCACATCCTCCTCTTCATAAAGTTTGATATGGCTCCACTTCATCCTCAACACATATGCCTCCCACTGTAAAGCAACCTCTCCAACTAGATCTAATGTCTCGACAATTTTCCACCCTTACTTCTAAATGTCATTGGAAAAGGGGTCAGCCGCATGAGCTATGGTAGAAACACCCAGTCTATATAGAGTGTTGATAAGATAAACATTTAACCTATATGAGTTACCATGCCTAACCCAAGGATCAACTCTAACCTTAACTATGTAACCATTCCCCACCTTCTAGATCAACCAATCCCCAACAAGTGGAAAGGATTGAACTACACCCTTCGACACCAAGGAAACATTAGAGATAGGCTTAAGAACACTTCAAATCCATTCTTCAATAGTGAGAAGTTTAATGTATTTTTGTGTAATAATTTGATTCTACAACCCATCCTTGGTGATAAGTCTCTAAATGCTCTTAGTAGAAAGTGTCATACCAAAAGAATGTAAATTTGTAATACCCCAATCATTATCATCCTTTGGATTGGCCAAAGACTACCACTTAACCAGGGGAGTGATATATATATATATATATATATATATATATATATATAGTTCCTACTTGACCATATAGAATTAAAACTCTTCTTTCTAATCTTCTCTGAAACACCATTCGGGATATGGGCTAAAGAAAGCTAATAAGCCAAAATGGCTTCTAAAATAGCCTCAAATAGAGTTTGTCTTACTCCGAGAGCAAGCCATATATTAAACCACACATTAATCCTCTTTTCAATATTAACCAAAAACCAATGCCAATAGATTTTTCCATAGTCATTTGGTTTCAATTGAAAACCTAGATACCTGAAACTAGCTTGAAGATCAATATGGTGAAAGTGGAAATTTAGAAGAACCCAACTAATTTGATCATCCTTCATCTTATTAAAAGTGATAAAAGACTTCTAAAAATTTATCTCCATCCCAATAGCCAAGCATAATAATTAAAGTAACTCTTTAACCTTAAATAGCTCCCTCCTAGCGCCATTAAAAAACAACACATTATCCACAAAGAGCATGTGTGTAATAAGTGTGGATCTTCTAACCTTAATACCTTTGATTGTGCCCATTATCTTTAATTTCATAATAGCATGACCTAGCCCTTTAATAATCAATAATAAAATCAAAGGGGAGAGAGGACAACCTTGCCTCAATCCTCTAGGAGGCCAATTTTTTTTAAAAGTAGAGCCATTAATTAAAATGGTAAAGGAAATTGATGTCAGATAACCCACAATCTAGTTTACCATCTACATATAAACTAGATCATGGGTTATCCAACATCTAAACATATAAATCAATATGTATCAACAATAAGTGTAGGTAACTTCTACTTATAAAACATTTTAAAGAGCAGAAGAGCGAAGCATATGGACAATATTTGAAATTGGTTTTTTCCTGCCTGGTTGGGCCCCCTGAGTGAGATAGGTGGGACCACGGATCTAATGGAGGTCACTGCGGGTAGCAATACCTCTGGGGATCTATCCAATAATCTATTAAGTGATAGTCTATCCAATGGATGGAAGAAGGCACTCATAGGTGAAAAGACGTGTCCATCGAAAGGCATGTCGAGCCTCCCTGTTCTCTTAGAGGGTAAGGTGTTGAGTATCCCAGATAATCTGGTGGAGGAAATAATGGCATCCATGGACCTTACACTAGTTGGTAAGTTTTTCTCTTTTTGTCCTAATATTGAAATGCTTAGAAGATGGATTCTGTCTAGGTGGAAAGTCAAAGGTAGTGTTTCAATCACAGCCATGGTTGGAGGTCTATTCCTTTTTAGATTTATAAATAGGAAGGACATAATCGTTACCCTTGCTGGAGGTCCCTAGCTATTTGGACCACATTCACTAGCCTTATGCTCATGGAAACCAGGATTTGATCCTAACTCAGACCTCAATAAGATAGGACCTACTTGGGTAAGATTACCAGGATTCCCTTTGGAATTTTGGGATGAAAAAATCTTCACAGCCATTGGTAATTCTATTAGTCAATATGTCACCTTAGATCATATAACTAGAACTAAGTCCATATGTGTGTTTTCTAGACTCTGTGTTAATGTTGAAATAAATAAGAATCTCCCTACATCCATTGAGATTAACTATAAATATGGAACCTGGACTCAGCGAATTACTTATGAGAATGCTACCACTTTCTGTCAAATATGTAAAAGGAAGGAACATCTAATGACACAATGCAAAGTGAAGCAAAGGGGGATGAAAGAGGATTCCTAGAATGTAGAGGAGGAGCAAGCGAACAACAAGTAGGAAATAGAGAATAATGTGGAAATTCCTGACAATATAGGAAAAGAAGAGGAGGGGAAGGGAAAGGAGCCTACACCTAGTAGTGAAGGTGAAGTTGTCGCAAAGAAAAATATAGGATTGGATGATAGTCAAAAGGCTAGAGAAGAAGGAGAGGAGGAGAAGAAAAAGGAGGATATCATCAGTAGTGAGGGAAAAGAGCTCCCAAAGGAGAATATAGTATCTGATGACAGTCACAAGGCCACATTTAACACAGTCTACACTTTAGGAAAATAGACTAATATGTTTAAGGAATGGGTAGGAGGGGACCTTTTACTAAAGGAAGTCAATGAAGATGACACAGTTTCAAGGATTGGACAGGAAGAAGTAACACCTGAAAGTCACACTCAATGAGTACCAGATCCACAGTCAAATACAAACTTTTTTTGTGATCTGGAAGATGGAGGCAAGGTAGGAAACTACTTGGCAACAGGGATAGTAGGACAAGATGGCAGCAATGAACAAGAAGAATGGGTTACCTGAAAGAAAAAGATCTAGAAAGGTAAAAAATATGTAGATGTTGGTACTGAGCCCAAATAAGGGAGGCCAACCCTAACAGAAACAAGACAAAGAGAGATTGCTAGGGAGATTGATAGTGGAAAATAGAAAACACTGGAGTCCCAACCCTCCAAACTCTCTAAATGAGAATATTATCATGGAATTTGAGTGGCTTTAACAGTCCCTCAAAGTAGTTTAAGGTTAAAAACTACATTTTAGATAATAAACTAGATATTCTATTACTCCAAGAAGTCAAGATGAAAGAGGAGAATTTTGCAAAAATTGTTGACTATATATGGCCTAAGGTGGCTTTTTGTATTAGTCCCACTGAAGGGGCTTCAGGAGGGATTGTCACTATGTGGAATAGTGCTTAAATCCAAGGATCTCTTATGGCCCATCATAAGCACTTTTTGATTACCAATTTTTCCATGAGTTCCTTGAACTGGACATTGGTAAATGTTTATGCGCCAAATAACATAGCTTTGAGACAGAAATTATTGATAGATTTGAGTAGCTACATGAATAATCCTCAAAATTATAAATGGATGTTAGCCAGAGATTTTAACACACCTTTATACCCTTCTAAAAAATAAGGTGGAATTATTGATTACTTGGACAGCATGTTTGTCTTTGCTGAATTCATCAATGATTGGTGATTATTAGACATAGAGCTGCAGAACCAAAATTTTACTTGGACCAATAGAAGAATAGGAGATCAAATGATTCAAGTTAAATTTGATAGATTTTTGATATCAAGTAACTGGAATGATTATTAGAATATGCATGCACAGGCTCTACCTAGAACCATGTCTGACCACTGCTCGATTATCCTCAATTGGAGAGATTAGGGACATCACAGACCTCCTCCATTCCATTTTGAAGCTATGTGGATTAAACACAAAGGTTTTAGAAAAATGGTGGCTCAATGGTGGAATATTCCCATTTAAGGTACTCCCATGTTTAGAATAGTCAAGAAACTCCAACACATTAAACAAGAAGTTTATGGTTGGAATAGATACGGTTTTGGGCAGGTTTTCTAGTAGAAGAAAAATATAATGGGAAACACAAGGATATTTAGCAATTTATTGATCAAGGGGATGACTCTGAGGGAATCTTAGAAAAAGAGAACAGTCTGTCTTCAGAATGGAAGAATCTAATGGAAAGGGAAGAGGTTTTTTGGAAACAAAAATCCCGTGTTCAATGGCTCAAAGAGGGTGATAGGAACACTACTTTTTTTCATCTCTCAGCTATGAAACATAGAAAAGCCAACTCAATAACTAAGCTTGTCCTAGATAATGGAGACATTATTACTGAGGATAACAAAATAGGGGAGCAAGCTAGGGTGGTCTTTCAGAATCTGCTTACGGAAGAAAAAAATAATGATAGAATTGATAGATCTATGAGTCAATTCATTGATAAAATCCCCTATTTGATAACAAAAGAAGACAATCTGGAAATGTTAAAGCCTATATCCAATGAAGAAGTACATGCTATTTTATTCTCCATGGGCACTTTTAAAGCCCCAGGTCCTGATGGCTTTCCTCCTATTTTCCTTTAGGAATATTGGGAGATTGTTGGAGTGGACCTCACGACTGCCGTTCATGATTTTTTTAGATCTTAAAAACTTTTGAAATAAGTCAATAATACCTTCATTGTACTTGTTCCTAAAAAATCTTAACCTATAAACCTTTTTGATTTCATACCCATTAGCTTATGCAACACTATGTATAAGATATGTACTAAACTGTTGGTTTTGAGAATTCAACCCTTGCTTGACAAAATTATTTCTCCTGCTCAAAAAGGTTTCATTAGGGGCAGACAGATTCTTGATGCTGTGATCACCACACATGAGACTATCAACTCCATGGATAAGAGTAGAATCCCTGGGATGGTCCTCAATCTTGATATATCCAAAGCTTAAGATAGAGTCTCATGGACTTTTCTATTCTAGGTGATTATAAAATTTGGGTTTAATGATAAATTATCTTGCTTATTATGGAATGCGGTCTCTTCTGCTAAATTTTCAGTGCTGATTAATGGTGTTCCTAGAGGGTTTCTCTCATCCTCGAGAGGAATTTGTCAGGGAGACCCTCTCTCCCCATACCTATTCATCATTATGGCTGAGGCACTGGGAAGATACATACAAGCTGATATAGTTTCAAAAAAGCTAGTAGGCATCAAACCTACCTCTTCCCTTCATCCTATGGTTATACATCAGTTTGTGGATGATACCATCTTATTTGGTATTTCATCGGTGATCGAAGCTAGAAGATGGAAGAATATACTTAATGATTATGCTAGAGACTCATGACAAAGAATAAATTTCTAGAAAAGCAATGTCTACTTCTTCAACACTCCCAATGAACTTAGACATATAATCATTGATATCTTAGATTGTGCTGAGGTTGGCCTACCAGCTACCTACCTAGGTCTCCCACTCTCGTTCAAAGAGGTATCTTCAAGTTTTTGGAATGGTATTGTGGAACGTACACAGAGGAAACTTCTTGGGTGGAAGGGGAAACTACTGAGTAGTGCGGGTAAGCTGCAAATTCTTTGGACATCCTTGAAAGGTATTCCTACTTACTTCATGTCTCTTTTTAAAATTCCTACATATTTTGCTGAAAAGATGGAACATATCCAAAGGAAATTTTTATGGACGGGAGTGGAAGACAAATAGAGAATGTCTTTAGTTAGATGGGAAAAAGTGTGTCTCCTAAAATCTCATGGTGGACTTAATATAAGATCCATCAGGAAAATGAATAAAGCCCTCCACTCAAAAGTTAGTTGGAATCTGATTCACAACAATAATGAGTGGGGGGAGATAATGTATGCCAAATACATGCATAACATTGATGATTCCAACTTTATTCAACAGGCAAGATTACCCTAGGGGTTTGTGATATGGAATAAAATGATAAAAAGTAGAAGTCTTCTCAAACAGGGAATTAGGTGGAAGCTTGGAAATGGCCAGTAGATTAAATTCTAGGAGGATAATTTGTTAAGGGACAAGGCTCTCATCTCCCAAGAAAACTATGGAGAAAAAATAGGCCTGACTACTTAGTTCATTGGTGATAGGGTTAGTGATTATATGGAAAATAACAATGGGATAAGGAGCCGAAAAAACTTTTTAGATTGCTGTGTACATAGGCCTAAGCTTATCCCAAGAATTTAGGAGATCCAGCAATGTGTTTAGGAGATCATAATCCTGATCTTCCCTTGGGAGGATGAACAATACTAGTGGCCAAATAAGAATGGATCGTTCTCTATCAAATTTACCTATCATCTGCTTAAACCTGAAGCTCAAAATAAGGAGGTATGGAAAAAGGTTTGGAATCATAAACTCATTCCAAAGATTAACTTGTTTTGGTGGGCTGCTGCCCATAACGAAATCCTTACTCAGGACAACCTTCAAAAGAGAGGGTTTACTTTAGTCAACAGATGTTTTCTATGTGGTTCTAGAGAGGAATCAATTTCACACCTATTCATACACTGTGAGTTTACCTGAGATTTACGAGGCAAAATACTTAAGAACTTTGGCATTGAATGGGTTTTCAATTCTAATCTTAAAGAAGTAATTCACAGTTGGAACTCAACCTTCACACATCCCTAGATTAAGGAACTATGGAAGCAAGCTCTACCATGCTTGAGCTAGACTTTATGGAAAGAGTGAAATCAAAGAATTTTCAGGGACACTGCTAGAAATGTTGCTCAGGTGTTTAACTCCTTTGCTAGGACCATCTTGGAAAGTGTTACAACAACTCATATTAGTGTTGCGGAGAAACCCCTATTTAAATTTTAAAGTCAAATTGCTACCAAATAGAAGGTTTTAAACCTTATTCCTGGGCATGATAATTCCAAAATTCTTCAGAGACTTCACACTAAATGGATACCACCTAAACCCAATTGGATGAAACTCAATTTTGATGGGGCATCCAAGTTGAGTGGTAAAGCAAGTCGAGGAGGAATAATAAGAAATGAAAAAAGATGGATGTCTATTGTCTATGTTGGTGGCATGGGTTGCCAGAGCAATAACTATGCTGAAGATATGGCCTTACTTTGGGGATTAAAGTTAGCTATATCCCTAGGAATTAGAAATTTGAATATTCAGAGAGATTTAAAGTTGATCATAGATGCTGTTAATAAAGAATCTAACGTTGGTATCCATCTAAAAGACATCATTACAGACATCCAATTTCTTTTACAAAAGTTTTTTGAAGTTGAGATTACCCACACCTACAAAGAAGGTAAGAAGGTCGTTGATGCTTGTGCCAACCTTGGTCAACAATTCTTAAGATGGAGGGTATGGTCACAAGGGGCTCATATACCCCCAAACATTAGAGAGATCATTTAGAAGGAGATGACGGAGCATGAATGATGCACATTGATGACGAAGATAGCTTTCGAAGGTGGTCCACATGGAGAAGGCCATTGCAGATCATGGAAGTGATGGCTAATCTAGGGAATGCTAACAATGCAGACAATGAGAATCTTAAGGATCTTGTTAATTCTATAGTTATGTAGTTTCATCCTTTCTGACTCTGGTCTTTCCAATGTTTTGTTTTGCTTCTGACTTTATTTCTCGACTGTGTCGTTGGTTCGGTGCTGGCATCTTTTGTTTGCCAGCCTTCCTGTCTTTTTTGACTGTATAGGGTTCAACCCCTAGTTTGCTGCCTTAATTAATAAAAACAATAAGTGCAGGTATAACTATTTGTATCTATCATATGCCTTTAATAGATCTAAATTCATCACCATAGTAGGAAATATCTTAGTTTTAATGGAATGTATCCCCTTTTAAGCCACACTAATGGCTTCATGAATATATCAACCATGAAAGAACTCAAATTATTCATTGGATATAGTTTTATACAAAACCTTCTTCAATTTAAT
>JARHVA010002984.1:477500-490000 GCA_037957365.1 Torreya grandis | reverse complement strand
TCACTAGCACAGACATACCCCGTGATTAGTCTTTAATCATCATCCACAAATTCATAGTCTCTAGTTGGTGAATACGAAGAACCATCAGTGTCATCTGTATCATCATTTGTATCACTCGCTGTATGATCGAGAAATAAAGTAGATGGAATCTGACATAATATTCCATCAGGAGTCGGTGGAAAGATAGCTTCATGACTGACAGTAATCTTTTGTCAAAGAGAAGCTTCTGGCATAGCAGGTTGGATGGACGCATGCCTATTGTATTGATGATTCTGTACATGATACAAATCAAACTAAACATCAAAGGGAATTCTGAGTGCAATAAAAATATTGCGAAGCATATTTGGAGCAATATTGACAAAGTAATCTGTGGCAGTAGTTCTTGGAAGAATATATTCCAAAAACTCAAACATATAATCACTCATATCTTGAGAATCCCAATAATTTTTAGTTACAGGATTGAACTTTGGCCAGAAGGTAGACCATTGGAAGTGAAACTTCATTCCTTTCCTGTACACCATCTTGGTCAACAAATTGTTAGAACCTAACAATTCAGGATTATTTCCTAGCTTATTGAGCAAAATAGTATGCACACTATTTTCATCATTAATCTCAGCATAGTGAGATGTCCAGGCAATATTTCTACAATTTACAGTATCTGCAACTACATAAGATTGAGCTTTCAACCTTGTGATCTCATTCTACAGTTGAATTGAGACAGTAGGTCTGGATCTCCAGAGATGTTCATGGAACTCATCTCTAACTTCGGTAACTGTCATAATTACTTTTGAATGAAATTTTCTTGATAATAAATCTACAAGAGAATTTTTATGACCTGCAATATGCTCAACTGTAAAATCAAAATCAGAGAGATAGGTAGCCCACCTAATCAATCTGCTAAAAGAACCTTTCTTTAAATTATCTGTTGAATTCAAAATACTCATAAAATTCTTTAAATCTGAAAGCACGATGAAATGTTCAGATCTCACAAAGAACATAAAAGCTTGTATGGCTTTTATCATAGCAAGAATCTCTTTATGAGTTAAATGGTAATTCACCTGTGCATGCCTGAATGTTCCTGAGGCATACCTACAAGGTTTTTCAAATCCATCAGACATTTTTTCCTTTAAAATCGCACCACAGTACAGATCAGAGGCTTCTATTTCAATAATCTTTTGACCATTTCCAGGCAACTGTAAAGGAGGCAAATTAGCACATTTCTGTTTAATTCTTTGAATAGTAGCTGTAAACTTATCATCCCATGCTGGAGGATGTTTGGACAATATTTTATTCAACAATAATCTATCCTGAGCAACATTATAGTAAAAGCCAACAATATAGTTTTATCAATAATTTCATCAGGAAAATTCTGTATACTTTGTAGCACATGAGGCTGAATCAACACTTCTCCTGATCTAATAGTTATGCCAAGAAAATCAATTTCATCCTTGAATGCAACCATTTTCTTTTCTAACAAAACCAAACCATTATCATACACAACCTGATAAAACTGATGTAAATGTTGTAAATGCTCTTTAGGTGATTTGCTTAACATAAGAATATCATCTATATAAACTATGATAAAATTACTGTAAGCTGCAAAAATATCATTCATCATTTTCTGAAAGATACTAGGAGCAGTTTTCAAACCAAATGGAAGAACATTCCATTCATACTACCCGAAAGGAGTGATGAATGCAGTCTTATACTTATCAGCTTCAACAATCTGAATCTGCCAGAAACCAAACTTAAGGTCAAACTTACTATACACCTTACTACCTGTCAGTCTCTATAGAATCTCATCTTTAGAAGGTATAGGATGTTGAATAGGAATTACATGTTTATTCAGAGGAATGTAATTGATTACTAATCTTTTCTTACCTCTGACTTGCTCACTTCGTTTATTCACATAAAACGCTTCACATTCCCATGGACATTGTGAATCTCTGATCAATCCTTGTTCCTTCAATTTTTGAATTTCTACAAAACATTCTTCTCTGAGAGAAGGAGACATACCAGAGTGGTGAGCTTTAAACTTAGGTTCAACAATCCTACCATTCTGATCTTTGCTTAATTTTAAATATATCTGACATATATGTGTTTTTCTGTGTTGGAATGGTAGAGGATTTTCTGAACAACAATTTTGCTTAATCTTTTCAAGCACAGGGTCTATGTCAGCTTTACACAAATTTATTTTTTGAATAACCCACTGGTTATTAGTAGGCTTTTTTTGCTTAGATTTCAATGGAATCTTACATTCATATCTATGCTTTTTGTATAGAGAATACTTCTGGGCTAGAAGAATCTCATGCTTTTGTATGGTGATCAGATAGAAACAAGAAAGATTATCTGATCCGAACATCATATCAAACAAAGGAATTTCATGATGTATGACTTTGAAATTGAAAACTGTACCACCCAAGATAACAGGAACACTAGCAGAGTATTCATAAATGATGGTCTTGGTATTAAAGGTTAGACGAACAAAGTCAGGCATCCATTTATCTTCAGGGATAGCATGAAATCTGGCTAAAGAAGCATCTGCACCAGTGTCTAATAAGACATCTAAAGCATAGGGCTTAAATCCTTTCCATTTTATTTCTACTTCACAGACATGATTAGTAGTTTCATGAATTGAAACTTGATTAATTGTATGATCATCTATCATGTGATTTAAAGCATATTCTGCTTCTACAACATCAACAACTCTGATTAATTCTTCTTCAAATTTTTGTTCTTCATCTTCCTCTTCTGCTTCTTCTCTAAGAAGAGATTTCGTGAGGAAGGTTTGTAAGGTCTTAATGTGCTTAGTGCACCATTCTTTCCTAGGAGAGTTAGGCTCAAAGGAAGAATTGATCTCTTTTCCTTTTCCTAGGCTGTGACTAGCAAACTGAGAGGAGAGAGATTGTTTTTGCTGCTTAATCTAATCTAACTGAGCTAAATATCTTTTTTTAGTATCCTGGATCGGACTATGAAAAACATCTTTTAAGACATCATATATACAGGCAGACTATCATATCTATTTTTTAATTTTTGTAACTGTTGAGATAAGCTTAAACAATCAAAAAACTGATTTGTAGAACACTGCATAGAATTCATTCCTATCTAAAAACCAATTTCAGAATCATAATCTAAAGAATCTGTATCAGAACTAACAATTTCTTGATTCATATTAATCTGATTAGCTTCATCTGATTCTTCATCTGAAAATTCTATGTCAGACTCATACTCAGCATCATCTTCAGTATTATAAACATGTTCATCTTCTGTAATATTATGACTATACAGAAAATTAACTTTCTTAGATTTTTATTTCTTCTGTGGACACTTATTTGCATAGTGTTCACCTTGACAGAGAAAGCATTTAACAGGGGCTTTTTGAAACCCATGTTTCTTTTTTCTAAAAATTCTTTTCTTGCCAAAGAATTTCTTAAACATTGGCTTTCTGGACCATCTTGCAGAGGGATATTCACACTTGCATGAAGATTTATCTTTATACTTTTTCTTATATCGCTGTTTTCTATATGATTTTGGATTACTGCAACCAAAACTATCTTCTATACTATTGTAAAACTTTACACCAAGCTGTTTATGGAAAAGCATGGTTTCCTTATGCGCTTTCCTTTCATCACAGAGCTTTTGATTAGTTTTTCTGATAAACTGATTAATTCTACCAAAAGTCATATGAGAATACTGAGCACCCATAGTAGCTTTATATTTTTCTAAAAAATACTTGGGAAATGATTCAACATATCTAACCCTGAAGGCAGGGTTAAACATTTCACCAGCACCATATAATAAATTTTCCATTTCACACATATATTCTTCTAATCTAGACATATCACATAACTGTGCTCTTAGAAACGTAGATCTATTGGCTTCTCTTTCATCATCTATGACACCAACAAATTCTGCATATATTGCTTGATAGAGGCAGGGGACAGGGTCTTCCTGATTCATAATATCATCTTTATACTGGTAATGACTAGCATCCCACCAATCCCTAATATTTCTTATGAAGCCATTAGCTATTTATCAAGCAACAGATTTAGGCTCTCTTTTCAAACCATACATTTGAACACTAGCCCAAGAAAGCATAGCATGGCACATTTCTTTTCTAGGAGCAGGAGACTCGCAGTTAAATTTCTAGAAAAAGTGTTGTAAACTCAATGTTCTGATTTGACCATCAAGTGGTTGTCTTGAGGTTTCACCATCTGAGAAATAACTGTATTTTTTTGGATCACTAATTTTTGCCATACCTATCTTGAAGGCTTTATCTATCTCTCGCTAAATAGGAGCTTTAATGCTAAGCGGAGTAACTATAGGCTTAGCTTTCTCTACTTTTTCTATCTTCTCTACTGATTCCCAACTCAGCATATCAGATTGTGTCCAGTTCATACTAAGAGGCTGGATCTCTATGGATTGTAGAGTAGGCAAGACAGCTAAGTGATGTTGCTGAGAAGAGACTTCTCTATTCAAAGAATCAATACCAGCAGTAACAGTCTTAACATTAGTTTCTACCTCAGAAATTTCTGCCTTTAGTTCTTCGTGACTATGAGCAATGTCCTGAACACTAGAAATAATAGTTTCTACATTCTTATTTATAATTTCTTCTTTCTGAATGACTGACTGGACTTCTTTTTCAACCTTCTGCTGAATATTATGTGAATGCACTCTAGTATTATTATCTATGGTTTTCAGGGCTTTGGCTATATCTCCTTTCTGATATAATTCAATACTCTTAAGCATCTTTGACACTTGATCCAAGCTTTGCTGGATACTAGCTACTCGATTATTGATGCATTTGGTAGCTAAGTTATTCCAAATCATCAACCTAACCTTAGTAGGTTGTTCTAAGGATCTGTCTGCAGTTCTCAGATAATACATCTGAGCTCTTGTCTTTCCATCTGGAGAGTACTGATTAAAATCATAGGTTTTTGGGAAAACCTTTTCATTATATGACTCATCTCCTTATGGTGTCTTCCAGACATGGCCTTCTTCAGAATCAGAGGGAGACTTTGATGTACTTTCCTAAGGGAGCTTGGATGTACTTTCCATATGCAGATTCCATTTGTAAGATAACAACTGTTTATTTTTTGCAAACAGTTTCTGCAACTCTATGTCTCTCTTCATCATGTTGACAACATGATTAGGCTTTTAAAGGATATTCTTACAATCCAGACAATAGAATGAATCTATTTGAGGATCATGGATCTTTTGAGAATGAAGACATTTAGTAGGTAAGGACAGAGATGAAGTCTGGGAGGACTTGGCTAGAGTATCAAATCTAATAATAGATTTATTTAGGAGATCTTTCATAGAAGTAGCTCTGGCTAATGACTTACGAGCAGGTTGCATGAATTCAGTATCAACTACCCATTTTCTTGGAAACTTTAGATCAAACCAAGATATTGCTTCGGAGGCTAAAATTTGACTATGGGATGTACCTCTTATCACCATGCTTTTGTTAGTTGTAGGTGTATGCTTGACTGCAGGATATAATGTATTCGTAAGATGATACATTATTTGATATTGGACAGCAAAGGGACAAGATCTAGTAAGCATATGGAGACCAAAAGATTGTAAATAGAGTTTAAAAATCTGATTAAAGTTTTTCTCTTGATGAATAGCAACCAGATAGTTGGGATAGATTATGGTATACACAGAACCTAGATGCATTCCTGTCTGCAGAGCAGCTTGTAGACAATCAGAGAAATGAAGATGGCAATTATCTAATAAGTAGGCTAACATGCTTACATTCAAACCTTTACGAAACAAAAGATGGATACCTATCTCTCTGATTTTGATTTTATAGTTGAGCATATTGCTGGTCATAAAAATTCTCTTGTAGATTTCTTATCAAGAGAATTTCATTCAAAAGTAATTATGATAGTTACCGAAGTTAGAGATGAGTTCCATGAACATCTCTAGAGATCTAGACCTACTGTCTCAACTCAACTGTAGAATGGTATCACAAGACTGAAAGCTTAATCTTATGCAGCTGTAGATACTGTAAATTGTAGAAATATTGCCTAGACATCTCACTATGCTGAGATTAATGATGAAAATAGTGTGCATACTATATTGCTCAATAAGCCAGGAAATAATCCTGAATTGTTAGGTTCTAACAATTTGTTGACCAAGATGGTGTATAGGAAAGGAATGAAGTTTCACTTCCAATGGTCTACCTTCTAGCCAAAGTTCAATCTTGTAACTAAAAATTATTGGGATTCTCAAGATATGAGTGATTATATGTTTGAGTTTTTGGATTATATTCTTCCAAGAACTGCTGCCATAGATTACTTTGTCAATATTGCTCCAAATATGCTTCGCAATATCTTTATTGCACTCAAAATTCCCTTTGATGTTTAGTTTGATTTGTATACTATACAGAATCATCAATACAACAGGCATGCATCCATCCAACCTGCTATGCCAGTAGCTTCTCTTTGGCAAAAGATTACTGTCAGTCATGAAGCTATCTTTCCATTGACCCCTGATGGAAGATTATGTCGGATTCCATCTGCTTTATTTCTTGATCATACAACTAGTGATACAAATGATGATACGGATGACACTAATGGTTCTCTGTATTCACTCGCTAGAGACTACGAATTTACGGATGATGATTAAAGACTAATCACGGGGTTTGTCTGTGGTAGTGAGTGGATAACACTATATCTCTCTTTATGGCTATTTCAAAATAATTGTGGACCTCACCACTATCAAAGACGGTATATTGTCGGCCGTGTCGATATGCTTTTGTTACTGTCTGGCTTGCTTTATCTTTTGGTAGTGCGTAGTGGGCCCATAACCCACAGCTGTAATCGAATCTTGATTGTAATTCGTCGATGATGTCGGCTTATGTGAATCGTTGATCTTCTCTCTCTCATGCTATAAATTGAGAAGCTCAATTCTGTTTTAGACATCTCGATTCGGATCTCGATTGGAGTCAAAGCAAGTCTTCTATAAGGTCTTAGAAGTCTAAAGTTCAGTTGGTCTGTAAGTTTCTTTCAGCTTTTGTTGTATAAGCTTTGTATGTCAGTAATAATAAGAAAGTGCAAGTTTTTCAAACTCGCACTTTCTTATTATTACTGACATAGTGAGTGGATAGCACTATATCTCTCTTTATGGCTATTTTAGAATAATTGTGGACATCACCACTATCAAAGGTGGTATGCTGTCGGCCATGTCGATATGCTTTTGTTACTATTTGGCTTGCTTTATCTTTTGGCAATGCGTAGTGGGCCCATAACCCACAGTTGTAATCGAATCTTGATTGTAATCTGTTGATGATGTCAGCTTATGTGAACCGTTGATCTTCTCTCTCTCATGCTATAAATTGAGAAGCTCAATTGTGTTTTAGACATCTCGATTCGGATCTCGATTGGAGTCGAAGCAAGTCTTCTATAAGGTCTTAGAAGTCTGAAATTCTATTGGTCTATAAGTTTCTTTCAGCTTTTGTTGTATAAGCTTTGTATGTCAGTAATAATAAGAAAGCGAGAGTTTGAAAACTCGTGCTTTCTTATTATTACTGACATACAAAGCTTATACAACAAAAGCTGAAAGAAACTTACAGACCAACAGAACTTCAGACTTCTAAGACGTTATAGAAGACTTGCTTCAACTCCAATCGAGATCCGAATCGAGATGTCTAAAACACAATTGAGCTTCTCAATTTATAGCATGAGAGAGAGAAGATCAATGATTCACATAAGCCGACATCATCGATGGATTACAATCAAGATTCGATTATAGCTGTGGGTTATGGGCCCACTACACATCACCAAAAGATAAAGCAAGCCAAATAGTAACAAAAGCATATCGACCCGCCCGACAGCATACCGCCTTTTGATTGTGGTGAGGTCCACATTTATTCTGTATCATCATTTGTATCACTAGCTGTATGATCGAGAAATAAAGTGGATGGAATCCGACATAATCTTCCATCAGGCGTCGGTGGAAAGATAGCTTCATGACTAACAATAATCTTTCGCCAAAGAGAAGCTACTGGCATAGCAGGTTGGATGGTTGCATGCCTATTGTATTGATGATCCTGCACAGGATACAAATCAAACTAAACATCAAAGGGAATTCTGAGTGCAATAAAGATATTGTGAAGCATATTTGGAGCAATATTGACAAAGTAATATGTGGTAGCAGTTCTTGGAAGAATATAATCCAAAAACTCAAACATGTGATCACTCACATCTTGCGAATCCCAATAATTTTTAGTTGCAGGATTAAACTTAGGCCAGAAGGTAGACCATTTAGAGTGAAACTTCATTCCTTTCCTGTACACCATCTTGATCAACAAATTGTTAGAACCTAACAATTCAGGATTATTTCCTAGCTTATTGAGTAGAATAGTATGCACACTATTTTCATCATTAATCTTAGCATAGTGAGATGTCCAGGCAATATTTCTACAATTTATAGTATCTGCAGCTGCATAAGATTGAGCTTTCAATCTTGTGATTTCATTCTGTAGTTGAGTTGAGACAGCAGGTCTGGATCTCCATAGATGTTCATGGAACTCATATCTAACTTCGGTAACTGTCATAATTGATTTTGAATGAAATTCTCTTGATAAGAAATATGCAAGAGAGTTTTTATGACCTGCAATATGCTCAACTGTAAAATCAAAATTAGAGAGATAGGTTGCCCACCTGATCAATCTACTAACAGAACCTTTCTTTAAATTATCTGCTGAATTCAAAATACTCATAAAATTCTTTAAATCTGAATGCACAATGAAATGTTCAGATCTCACAAAGAACATAAAAGCTTGTATGGCTTTTATCACAGCAAGAATCCCTTTATGAGTTGAATGGTAATTCACCTGTGCATGCTTGAATGTTCCTGAGGCATACCTGCAAGGTTTTTCAAATCCATCAGACAATTTTTTCTTTAAAATTGCACCCCAATACAAATCAGAAGCATCTATTTCAATAGTCTTTTGACCATTTCTAGGCAACTGTAAAGGAGGCAAATTAGCACATTTCTGTTTAATTCTTTGAACAGTAGCTGTAAACTTATCATCCCATGCTTGAGGATGTTTGGACAATCTTTTATTCAACAATAATCTATCCTAAGCAACATTATAGTAAAAGCCAGCAATATAATTAACACACCCAAGAAATCTTTGTAACATAGTTTTATCAGTAATTTCATCAAGAAAATTTTGTATACTTTGTAGCACATGAGGCTGAATCAACACTTCTCCTTATCTAATAGTTATGCCAAGAAAATCAATTTCATCCTTGAATGCAACCATTTTCTTTTCTGACAAAACCAGACCATTATCATACACAACTTGATAAAATTGTTGTAAATGCTGTAAATGCTCTTTAGGTGATTTGCTGAACACAAGAATATCATTTATATAAACTATGATAAAATAACTGTAAGCTTCAAAAATATCATTCATCATTTTCTGAAAGATACTAGGAGCAATTTTTAAACCAAATGGAAGAACATTCCATTCATACTACCCGAAAGGAGTGATGAATGCAGTCTTATACTTATCAGCTTCAGCAATCTGAATCTGCCAGAAACCAGACTTAAGGTCAAACTTACTATACACCTTACTACCTATCAGTCTCTACAAAATCTCATCTTTAGAAGGTATAAGATGTTGAATAGCAATTACATGTTTATTCAAAGGAATGTAATTGATTACTAATCTTTTCTTACCTCTGACTTGCTCACTACGTTTATTCACATAAAACACTTCACATCCCCATGGACTTTGTGAATCTCTGATCAATCCTTGTTCCTTCAATTTCTAAATTTCTGTAAAACATTCTACTCTTAGAGAAGGAGACATACTAGAGTGGTGAGCTTTAAACTTAGGTTCAACAATCCTACCATTCTGATCTTTGCTTAATTTTAAATCTATCTGACATATATGTGTTTTTTGGTGTTAGAAAGCTAGAGGATTTTCTGAACAACAATTTTGCTTCATCTTTTCAAGCACAGGGTTTATGTTAGCTTTACACAAATTTATTTTTTGAATAACCCACTGGTTATTAGCAGGCTTTTTCTGCTTAGATTTCAGTGGAATCTTACATTCATATCTATGCTTTTTGTATAGAGAATACTTCTAGGCTAGATGAATCTCATGCTTCTGTATGGTGATCGGATAGAAACAAGAAAGATTATCTGATCTAAACATCATATCAAACAAAGGCATTTCATGATGTATGACTTTGAAATTGAAAACCGTACCACCCAAGACAACAGGAACACTAGCAGAGTATTCAAAAATGAATGTCTTGGTATTAAAGGTCATATGAATAAAGTCAGGCATCCATTTATCTTCAAGGATAGCATGAAATTTGGCTAAAGAAGCATCTGCACCAGTGTCTAATAAGACATCTAAAGCATAGGGCTTAAATCCTTTCCATTTTATTTCTACTTCATAGATAGGATTAGTAGTTTCATGAACTAAAACTTGATTAATTGTATGATCATCTGTCATGTGATTTAAAGCATATTCTGCTTCTGCAGCATCAGCAACTCTGATTAATTTTTCTTCAAATTTTTGTTCATCTTCCTCTTCTGCTTCTTCTCTAAGAAGATCATCTAGTTCTATCTAAGCTTTCGTGAGGAAGGTTTGTAAGGTCTTGATGCACTTAGTGCGCCATTCTTTCCTATGAGGGTCAGGGTCAAAGGAGGAATTGATCTCTTTTCCTTTTCCTAGGCTGTGACTAGCAAACTGAGAGGAGAGAGATTGTTTTTGTTGCTTAATCTGATCTAACTAAGCTAAATATCTTTTTTCAGTATCCTGGATCTGACTGTGAAGAAACATCTTTTCAGACATCATATATACAGGCAGACTATCATATCTATTTTTTAATTTTTGTAACTGCTGAGATAAGCTTAAACTATCAGAAAACTGATTTGTAGAATACTGCATAGAATTCATTCCTATCTAAAAACAAATTTTAGAATCATAATCTGAAGAATCTGTATCAGAACTAACAATTTCCTGATTCATATTAATCTGATTATCTTCATCTGATTCTTCATCTGAAAATTCTATGTCAGACTCATACTCAGCATCATCTGCAGTAATATAAACATCTTCATCTTCTATAATATTATGACTGTGCAGAAAATTAACTTTCTTAAATTTTTCTTTCTTTTGTGGACACTTATTTGCATAGTGGTCACCTTGACAGAGAAAGCATTTAACAGGGCCTTTTTGAAACCCATGTTTCATTTTCCCAAAAATTCTTTTCTTGGGAAAGAATTTCTTAAACTTTGGCTTTCTGGACCATCTTGCAGAGGGATATTCACACTTGCATGAAGATTTATCTTTATACTTTTTCTTATATTGATGTTTTCTATATGATTTTGGATTACTGCAACCAAAACTATCTTCTATACTATTGCAAAACTTTACACCAAGCTATTTATGGAAAAGCATGGTTTCCTTATGCGCTTTCCTTTCATCACACAACTTTTGATTAGTTTTTTTGATAAACTGATTAATTCTACCAAAAGTCATATGAGAATATTGAGCACCCATAGCAGATTTATATTTTTCTAAAAAATACTTGGGAAATGATTCAACATATCTAACCTTGAAGGCAGGGTTAAACATTTCACCAGCTCCATATAATAAATTTTCCATTTCACACATATATTCTTCTAATCTAGACATATCACATAACTGTGCACTTAGAAACTTAGTTCTATTGGCTTCTCTTTCATCATCTATGACACCAACAAATTTTGCATATATTGCTTGACAGAGGCAGGGGACAGGTTCTTCATGATTCATAATATCATATTTATACTGGTAATGACCAGCGCCACCAATGCTTAATATTTCCTATGAAGCCATTAACTATTTATCGAGCAACAGATTTAGGCTCTCTTTTCAAACCATACATTTGAACACTAGCCCAAGAAAGCATAGCATGGCACATTTCTTTGCTACAAGTAGGAGACTCGCAGTTAAATTTCTAGAAAAAGGGTTGTAAACTCAATGTTCTAATTTGACCATCAAGTGGTTGTCTTGAGGTTTCACCATCTGAGAAATAACTGTATTTTTTTGGATCACTAATTTTTGCCATACCTATCTTGAAAGCTTTATCTATCTCTCGCTGAATAGGAGCTTTAATACTAAGCAGAGTAACTATAGGCTTAGCTTTCTCTACTTTTTCTATCTTCTCTACTGATTCCCAACTCAGCATATCAGATTGTGTCCAGTTCATACTAAGAGGCTGGATCTCTGTGGATTGTAGAGTAGGCAAGACAGCTAAGTGATGTTTCTGAGAAGAGACTTATCTATTCAAAGAATCAATACCAAAAGTAACAGTCTTAACATTAGTTTCTACCTCAAAAATTTCTGCCTTTAGTTCTTCCTGACTATGAGTAATGTCCTAAATACCAGAAATAACTGTTTCTACATTTTTATTTATAATTTCTTCTTTCTGAATGACTGAGTGGATTTCTTTTTCAAACTTTTGCTGAATATTATGTGAATG
>JARHVA010002984.1:402500-472500 GCA_037957365.1 Torreya grandis | reverse complement strand
AATAATAGTAATGATCATATTAATAATTGAGGGATTCATCAGCGCATCCAAAAGATATAATGCGGGATCCATAAACTAACGGGAACAAATCACAATTCCGATGTATGCAAAGGCCAAGGGCAGGTTCCGAACCCTAATGGACAAGAACCGAAAACTAAAAACTGCCCAAACACCTCCCGAGATCCGCAATAGACAGAATGGTGATAGAAAGAAAAATTGCTATATCCAATGGCTGGACAAACACTCACTATAAATCACAGCCAATCAAAAAAGAAACCAGATCCACATCAATGACAATGGGTCATGACCAAATGCATTCCAAGGCTACCAAACAAATTTATCACTTGTGTGCCCAAATTTAGGGGCTGGGCGAATCACGAATCCCATTTATTACAAGCATTCTGGCTATTAACGGTGTATGCCTCACCTATTTTTGCTCTCTGTGAAAGGAAAGGATTTGTATTTCCTTCCTTTTTTGGAGGGGTAAAAGTGCCATAGCAAATTGAGCGCTGTAAGCTTATCAAGACTCGTGATTGTTGAAGTTTCAAATTTGCAGCTCCAGTCTTTCCCCCAGGTACACCACATTCTTTCTTCATCCTCTATAAGATTACATTAAGAAAGAATTGTTATAACATACATCTAAAGGAGATTTTCAATTTCTATAATTTTATTCATTTTTCTTGTGGTCTGTGTTGGCTTATCGTGGCATCTTGTCCCTCATCATTGATTGGAAAATCTAATGCTTCATGTGTTTTTGGGTTGATGAATCTAGGAGTATCTGGTTCATAAAAAAATATCATATAATATATAATATATATATACATATACATATATATATATAGACTCATTCTCAATACTTGATAGAATGATTGAATCAGTTTTATACAGTACAAATCCGCAAATCAAAGAAAATATATGGATGGAATTCGCAAGAAAACTACCAAATGTAAAGACTATAATTAATAGCAAAGTTTTAAAAAGTGTACCAGAAGATGGTACCCAGTAACAGCTCATCTGGCTGCCCTGACAGACTGTAAACCTTGAAAGAAAACTTAGGACCAATTGTATTGGATAAATAAAGGAAAAAAGGCTTTAGGGTTATTGGATATAAGGGGGATGCTGGAATTTTGAGGCTTTGCAATTCCGGGTTCAAAAGCAGGGGAAGTTTGTATTGGATACCGTAATTAAGCACGTTTGGGTATCTTCATAAATGGAGTGGAGCTTTGGTTGTGCAATAATGAGCAAGTTGTTATAATTTGTAGTATAGTAGCGAAAATAATAATGAGCAACTCATCTCTATACAAGCCACACACTGGACTTTTAATCCAAACAAGAGGAATATGAATCAGAAGAAAACCTGTCTGCTGAATAAAATAATGACAATGGCAAAGCCTATGAGAGCTAAATTTCCTATACAGTTTTATTACGCCTCCTTGTTATAGGTCATTAAAAGCTTTTCCCATTTGAAAATAAGATTGGGGATCCTAATATTTGTTACTGGTTTTGACAGTTTTGCATGCCAAAAAGATCTATTTGATTTTGTGGGTGTTATGGTATGTCTTACCCTAAAAAAAGGAAAAATGCTACTACCTTACAGTTTTACATACCAAACTCATCCATTTGGTTTTGATCTATAAGAACATTTTGGGTTACAACGAGTTGAATATCCTAACATTTAGGAAATAATATAATTAAAGAAAAAATAAAAATAAGTCTATACCCAACATATGGCAGGTCTTGGACAGGGTAAAAGACAGTGGTTGTTGGCTCTTCATATGTCCATTTTAATTTTGACCCCTCCTTGCAAGTGAACCACAGATTTATAAAAAATTAAGATTCGACATTGGTTCCAGTAGAAGCCATTTCATCCTTGCATATCTCAAATATGCAGGAATTGTGGCCAACCAACTCCACAAAGTTGTGGTTACATCGTACACAAGAACCTCCATGCTTTTGGAGGCTCTGAATTAGTGTTAAATTTGGGCCACTTGTGGACAGCTGTTTTATGTTAAGAGTTTCGAATGAAAGTAAACAATAATTGTTGAAAAGTAGGTGCATCATTTTAGTAAAGGAGATCTATTCGCTCAAGTCTTCATTGCCGTCTCGGGCGAGAGGTAATCCTTTAGACTCTCTCTCCAATATGAAGGTCTAAAAAGAGTATTGTCTATTTATTTTATTTCTCCTCCCCTGTCGAAAATTGAAATATGTTTCCTTTATCTTTATTCCTCTTTGAGTATGCAATCTGAAATCTATAGTGTGCCCTTTATCTTGTTTTCATTGTGATTCAGGGGATGGGTATGAAATTTGAAATCTATAGTGTGTTCTTTATGTTGTTTTCATTGTGATTCATTGAGATGGTTATGAAATCTAAAATCTATAGATACGAGTAAAAATTTCAAAAATGCAAAAAATAGTGTACTCTTTATCTTGTTTGCCTTGTGATTCATAGAGACAGTCATGAAATCTGAAATCTATAGACACGAGCAAAAAATTCAAGATTGAAAAACTAATGTACCCTTTATCTTGTTTTCATTGTGTTTCACGGAAACAGTTCTGAAATCTGAAATCTATAAACACGATAAAAAAATTCAAAAATGAAAAACTTGCAATCTTCAACATGCAGCAGTACCAGACAACCAATGAAAACAAATATGCGCAGCTTCATATAAACTTTCTTCCTTTGCTAATAGTGCCAAAAGAGGAAGCGCCCAAGAAGTAGAAACTGCAAAAACTCAAATGGAATTCCTTTCTAACTCTGTGACCGGGTCTTTCCACATCCCGACTATAGCTCGCTGAGAGGGACTCCATTACATGAACTTGACAAAGTCAATTAGAATGTTCATTCACTAAGCCAATTCATGTTTTCTGTCCAGGATTTTACTTTCCAACACGTTAAGGCATTAGGTCAAGATGCCCTTAATTTTCCATGAAACATTTATGACCCTTAATTGATATGAAAATTTTGTCAAGAGATTCCACTCTTATATTCCATTCACTTTAACTTTCCAATTTAGATCTTTTCATCTTCATTATTAAAATGAAGTTAAAGGTCAATACTTTTATCAAGTATTATGCCTAATTACATTGTAGATCAATTTATGTTTGCAACATAAGGCCTTTGAAATCACTTTATTTTGACATTGCATAAATAAATCTCTAGGCATTAATTCTTCTTACTTTTTATAAGTTTTTATTTGATATTAACAAGATCAACAACTATAAGCTCTTTAATTGTTTAATAAAACCAAAGATTGATTGTTGAAAATATTATTTCTTAATTTACAAGTTTGCATCCATTTATGCAGAGCTATTTAAAAGCAAAACTCTCTTATAAGTTCTTACTTGAGTTTAACAAGATCAACAACTAGAAGCTCCTTAATCATTTAGTATAATCAAAGATTGATTGTTGGAAACATTTTTTCTTAATTTATGAGTTTGCATCCATTTATTCAGAGCTAAAGCAAAACTCTCTTCTCATATAATTTTTAACATTAACATTTCCTCGTAGAATGTTAATGTAAATTATGTATAGATAATATCGCTGCAACCTTTTTTCAAATTGATGGTAATTCTTTAGTCAAAGTTGAAGGACTCAAACATCCAAGTATATTAGATCCTCTATTTTCTTCCTAACACACATTAGGCCAATTTGAACTAGGTTTCAATGAGGGGTTGTCATTGAAATATGAAACACCCATCCTTAATGTGGATTGTAAAATTAGCAACACCTCTTCTTAAAGTGCATGATATCTATAGTGACATGTTTGTGAAAGCAACAAATGATCATACATACATATTAATAATTCGATATTATTGATGTCTTAATAATGACCTTGTTCAGAGCCGGGCTTAGTTATGTTACCAAACATTGTATTTTGATTATTTGAATGGGTTTCTACAAAATAATTATTTATCATGGTTTTTGGGTACATTTCAAGGTTTAGGGTCCCAATTACCATTATGTTGCTTGTAAATTTGTGGTTGCAAAATCAAGGCCACTATAATTCCACTTGTTTGCTATTATTTAAATATTTTACGATGTGATGCAATTTTTGTGGTAAAACATCACTCTTAACATGGTGGCCTTTGAGTTTTCAACATTATTTCTATGCTCTTCTCGCACATAACGAAGCTTCGTACTACTCATTATCCACTTAAATGTTGATTAATGAGGTCAAATTGAAGAGAACATTACCCCTTAAGATGTACTTTATAAAAGGAGAGGAAGAAGTAAACTACACTAACTTAACTAAAGATTAATGATGCAACTGTCCTTAGACTGTGCTCTGATACCAAATTGATGCAGGGCTGACCATCATTCTGCAAACAGGGCTAAACTGTAGGCATAGTATGTCTCTCCTGGCTCAGCTATGCCTTAATTCAATATACAGTTGCCTATACGTTGTAATATAAACCCCACACACATTCTGTCCTATTCAAATCAATGCAAAATGGATTCAGAAGTGGTTTTAGACTCAAACCAGGCACACTCAATAGCAAGAAGAATCCTCTTAACTCAAAGTCAATTCTAAACTTAGAATTCCAAGGTTTCAATCAGTCCACGTCAATATCAAACAAAACAAAACAAAACCATATTGAGTTCCAGTGGGTGATAAGCGATGTATACTTAACCTCAGCTCTGCAATTCATCTTCATACAAGTCAAAATGACCCTACAGAGTCCGTAGTTTTGACGATAACAGCCTTTATCATAGCATCTCTGGAATGCAACAAGTTAATATACTTATCATGAAGAGCAGGATTCTTTACTTGTTTCAACACTTCAGTACTCACAAGTTTTTTCTGAAGTTGTCGATGAGAATCTTCTAAAAATCTAGAGAGTGACTTCTGTCAAGGAGCAGATTGTATCCAATAATATGTTGACTCCCCGCCGTGTTTATGAGCACAATCGGGTGTGATGGCTGCATTAGTAATTGGAATCAAGAAAGACTGCAATGATGGATCAAACGTTTCAATAGCAGCAAATAGATCTGTTTCATATTCTTTCTCAACCGACTCATAAAGCCTCTATACGCTTTCAACAGACTATAAATATGCATTTACCACTTTCCATTAATTACTAGGCTTCAGTAGCAGACAGATGGTACGAGATCACAGTTCACACCTCCAAACCTCCAAGAAATTTATCAACACCCAAAGGAAGTTCAAGTCTCACTCGGATGCTATAAACTAAGCAATGCAGATGGCACGATGCCATTACATAGCACATACAACTCCCTACTGCTATCAACGTCAAGGTCTGCATCATCATTCTTCAGATCCATTTCATCAAAGTCTAGGCTTCTTCCAAAGTAATGGCCTATCCTTCCAACCCCTAGTGCCGGTATCCTGGCTTTAGCAAATAATTTGCATAATTTCATCGACACTTTGTTGTTGCTGATCTGAATCATCAAACTGATTGTCACTAGTACCAGCTACATCTCCCAAATCTATAGGTAAATTTTTCAAGAACCATTTGTGGTTTCGTATATCGGGAATTGATATTCTTGTCTTTGAATTTGCAACAAAAAATCCTAGAGAGAAGGTGTTGACATTCTGGAGAAATATGAACAGTCTGGAATAGAATACTACACGCTCATTATACACTAGATAGTCTTTTTAAAATTCCTTGGCTCCTCCTCACGTCTATTTCTCTAACAATCTAAACTCTATCCCTGCTGAGCATCCCAATTCCAGTCAACTACTGGTATCTTCTCTACATTCTTACATCCCTGCTGATCATTTTTTCTTCCTCTTCGTCCCTTTCATCCTCCTCCTCTTTTCTTCTACATACCTCTCATTCCTCTTGAATGGATTTGTCTTTTCTCCTCTTCTTTCTCTTCGAGATCCTCCTCTGAATCGGCTTCCTTTTCCCAAGGAGATCCTCCCTATTTTTCCTCTTTGACCAGCTGATCCAAGACATTCGTTACATATAAAAATCTTTTCTTTCTAACTCCTATGTCTAACTTTGGACTCTAAACAAACATACATGATTTCCTCAAACAGCCTACTGATTGAGAAAGATTATCTAACCTATACTTGGGGGATTTCAACTATTTCCTCGATCCTCTCTACAAGCCAACATAGGAGATTCAAACTAACTTCCATTGTTTATTTTTTTTTTACCTTTTACATTTACATTTACAGTTACTCCTCCTTGTTAGGTTGTGGAGCTAAAAGCTTCACTGATGCAAACAGGCGAGGAGGTTGATGAGGGTTGCTGAGTTGCAGAGCAACCGGCGTCGGTCTGATCAGCCGACGTCGGCAAGATTGTGAAGAGAAGCAACCGACGTCGGTCAGGGATCGGCCGGCGTCGGTCACCTCCAAGTAGACAGGGACTGACGTCGGTCACCTGTGTGGTTCGGACTGCGGATGTTACGGGCAGTTAGCTAACGAACCAAGTGTTTGCATGATGAGTGCTAATTATAGACTCACAGCTATAGACTAATTATTGTAATTAGATGTCTAATTATTGTTTGGATGAGATCTATATAATAGATTCATGGTTGTATTGGAAAAGTGTTCTAGTTTGAGTTGAGCAAAGTTAGCTCCTTCTGTGTGTGAGGTGAGCAAGGGTGTTCCTCCTAGTTCCACAGCAGTACCAAGGTGGGTGCTGGATTGGAGAGTCAGCTAGATTCTTCATGTATGTATGATCTTGGTCATCAGGTGTGCATGGCCCTTATAGGAGATCTACATGGTAAGTAAGATCATTGATCTGCAGGTGTGTGTGTGTGTGCAAGGTCAAGGTTCACAGGTGTGTAGAACCATTATTGATCTGTAGGTTGAAGATCAGATAGGACAGCAACACAACAAAGAGCAGGATCAGGCAGGATCTACTTAGAGTACGGTGTGTACTCATTGGTATGTACGTGGAGTACATGGAGAGCTAAGAGGAAGGCAAGGTAGTTCCTTCCATAAGTATGGTCTGTTGAATTTCAGGTTGTTGCAAGTTCATGGGAGATCTACTTGAAGTACTTTGAGTACTTGTGGAGTGCGTGGAGCACATGTGGAGTGCATGGAGCACAGGTGTAAGGTGAACAACAACTCTGTGTTTGAGTTGGGTGTTGGGACCTAGTAGAGAGAGCTTTGAGGAAAGAAGTACTGTTCACTTGAGCTGTGGAAAACCTCTGAAGAGGTGGTGGAGAAGAAGTGGCATCTTCTTTATTTTATTCTTTTCTGTAAGAGTTATTAATATAAGTCGTGTATTGTCTCTCATATTCTGTGTTATTCTGAATTCTAGTTACTTGTTGATTCTGGTTATTTCCGCATATTAAGTTGCTTGAATTTGGTAATCAATTGTGTGCTTCCGGTGTTGGGTTTCATATTGCCCAACACGTGGCATCAGAGCAAGTTTGTTGTTCTAGGTGCCTGACAAGTGGTATCAGAGCTAAGGTTGCAGGAAGCGGTTTTGTGTTTGGTTATAGGGCACTCTCAGGGGTTTTTGATTGAGTGGGAGTAGAGCAATGGCAGATCACAGTAAGCTAAGGATGGAGGAGTTGAAAAGCACAGATGGTCACTTATGGTCTGATGGAAAGAAAGAGCAGGTAAAAGAAGATTGTTGGTTTGTGGAAGACCAGCATGAAGAAACTAAAGAAGTAGATGTTGCAAGTGATGTGGCACAGGATGCTCTGGGAGGTTTCTTGGATAAAGTTGAATCTTGGATAACAGATTCGGTTGCCTCTTTCCATGCAGCCCTAGGTAGAGGAGCTGGTGAGCCTTGCCAAAGAATTGGCAAAGGGGAAGTGAAGCTGAAATTGCAGGTGGCCAACACACAGGTGTTGATGAAGGTCATGTAGGTCCCAGGTTTGGAGATATGGCTAATTTCTTCAGAAAGATTGGGTGATGAGAGATGCACAAGAACTCTCACAGTGGGTGCACTTGAATTAGCTGGTGGTAAGAAAACAAGTACTCTTTATCTACTTGTTTATATTACTGATTCTTCTTCTGTAGCGGAGACGTGGCTTCGTAGGCTTGGTCACATGAGTAGGAAGGAGATGCATGTTCTTAAGTGGAAGATAGATGTATTTGACAGGCTTAAGAACTAGAAAGCTTTGGTGTTCTTGGAGGAGATGGCGGACAGAAACCAGTGGATGGTGCTGGATACTTCTGAGCAGGGCAGTTTGGACATGGAGATTAATTCAAAGGAGCTCGCGGGTAAAAAGTCATCACTCACAAGTGACCACAGATACCGGTGTCGATCAGGAGGAACCGACATCGAACAGACAGGTGCCGATGTTTGTCATGTGCAGATCAAAGCCGGTGATGTCGGGCAGGGTAAGACCGACGTCGGTTAGGAGAATCGACATCGGCAACAGGGACATCGACGTCGACAGGGTCAGTAGTCAAGGACACACGCATGGGAACTGACATCGGTCGAATGCAGACTGTGGAGTGACCGAGGTCGGTCACTGAAACAGATTTTGGGTGGACAGCATGCTGTCAAGGAGTCTCAAACACCCATATGGAGGACTGAAGACATAAATAGGCCCTCAAATTCATTGTTCCTCTTCTTTATACTCATTGTTGATTGTAGAGCAGGAAGGATCCAGGAAACAGGTGGGAGCTTGGCAGAGATATGATGTAGAACCAAACGGGAGTTGGTAGGGTTGCCAGCCAGTGTGAAAACACAGAGATGAATGGATTCCTTAGTTGAAGAATAGAGAGAACGGATACGTGAGACGAAAGGCCAGGCATGTGGTCTTGAGGAAGCTACAGGATAGTGGTACAGGTTTTGACAGGTGGAGGATGAAGCATGGCTTCAGTCAATGTCAGGGTAACTACTGTGGTTTGACTTACCAGGGGGATGATGATTGCAACATCATTCTGTTGTTGTATGTGGATGGTATGCTAGCTAGCAGGTTTGTACATACAGGGTTTTGCTGAGCTAAGGGTAAGATTAGTTCAGTGGCATGTCAAGAGGAGTTTGGAGCAGCAAAATTCTTTGACATGGGAGACATGGAGATCACAAGTAGATTTTGTCTCCAGTGGGAGCTGATGTGAATCAGGTGTTGACGAGGTTCAGGATGTAGAGCCAGAGCACACTAAGGGCTGGACACGTACAGATTCTGAAATCACATGAGGTCTAGTATAGCCCTGAGTATTCCCATGTAGTGGGAACTGTCAGAGAGTTAGGAGCCAATTCGAGAAAGTGGGTTCTCAGGTATTTGAGAGGGACCAGCAGTAGGTATACATGCAGGGTCAGGACTTCACTACATGGCTTTGTAGGTTCAGATGTGGCAGGGTACTCGGATGACAGGAGGTGCACCGCCGGATGTGTGGTGGTTAGTCTTCAAGTGGGAGCTTGAAGAGGGATACAAACCAGGAAAGAGATTAGATGGAGTATAGGTACAGGTACAGTGCAGTTGTTTATCTCCAAGTGGGAGATTGTTAGGTTGTGCAGCTAAAAGCTTCACTGATGCAAATAGGTGAGGAGGTTGCTGAGAGTTACTGAGTTGCAGAGCAACCGGCGTCAATCTGATCAGCCGACGTTGGCAGGATTGTGAAGAGAAGCAACCGATGTCGGTCAGGGATCAGCCGGCGTCGGTCACCTCTAGGTAGACAGGGACCGACGTCGGTCACCTGTGTGGTTCAGACTGTGGATGTTACAGGCAGTTAGCTAACGAACCAAGTGTTTGCATGATGAGTGCTAATTATAGAATCACAGCTGCGGATCTAATTATTGTAATTAGATGTCTAATTATTGTTTGGATGAGATCTATATAATAGACTCATGGTTGTATTGGAAAAGTGTTCTAGTTTGAGTTGAGCAAAGTTAGCTCCTTTTGTGTGTGAGGTGAGCAAGGGTGTTCCTCCTAGTTCCACATCAGTACCAAGGTGGGTGCTGGATTGGAGAGTCAGCTGGATTCTTCATGTATGTATGATCTTGGTCATCAGGTGTGCATGGCCCTTATAGGAGATCTACATGGTAAGTAAGATCGTTGATCTGTAGGTGTGTGTGTGTGCAAGGTCAAGGTTCACAGGTGTGCAGAACCATTATTGATCTGTAGGTTAGAGATCAGATAGGACAATAACACAATAGGGAGCAGGATCAGGCAGGATCTACTTGGAGTACGGTGTGTACTCATTGGTATGTACGTGGAGTACATGGAGAGTTAAGAGGAAGGCAAGGTAGTTCCTTCCATAAGTATGGTCTGTTGAATTATAGGTTGTTGTAGGTTCATGGGAGATCTACTTGAAGTACTTTGAGTACTTGTGGAGTGCGTGGAACACTTGTGGAGTGCGTGGAGCACAGGTGTAAGGTGAGCAACAACTTTGTGTTTGAGTTGGGTGTTGGGACCTAGTAGAGAGAGATTTGAGGAAAGAAGTACTGTTCACTTGAGGTGTGGGAAACCTCTGAAGACGTGGTGGAGAAGAAGTGGCATGCTCTTTATTGTATTCTTTTCTGTAAGAGTTATTAATACAAGTCGTGTATTGTCTCTCATATTCTGTGTTATTCTGAATTCTAGTTACTTGTTGATTCTGGTTATTTTCGCATATGAAGTTGCTTGAATTTGGTAATCAATTGTGTGCTTTCGGTGTAAGGTTTCATATTCCCCAACACGTGGCATCAGAGCAGGTTTGTTGTTCTAGGTGCCTAACACAACATTTTGGAGGTAGAATACACTAATTTAAATTTGAATGTAGATGCTCCTGCATCATACTCTCCCTCTAGAAACAATTTTAACCTTAGTTCAAATGAAATGCTTCCTCCACACTTTAGTCTTCACTATATGCCTGGATGCCAAGGTCTTGTTACCAATACCAATGTTGATGTTTGTCTTTGATTGTCTTTGTCTTTCATCTTCCTGCTTTTCTTCTTTTTTTGGTATGTCCTTCTCATTTCTTTCTCAGCTTCCATCTCCCGCTTCCATACTTCTTCATCTTCATACATGTCTTCTAGATCTTGTTGTTCTTCTTGGTTCAAAAATTTGTCCATTGAGCTATGGACTTCATTTATCTCCACAACTTTAATACCTGCATTCAAAACATCAAAGGCAATGTTAGAAGTAAAAACTTGAGACCATAAAGTCTCTTGGCTACCTCCACTTTTTTTCTCTTTAATCAAATCTGCCTTCACTATCTTTCTTTGTTCTTGCCTCAATTCATTTTCCATCTGATCAATGGTGCCACCATGTTGATATGTGTCTCTACACAACTCTCTTGGAGGATTCAACAACTCTTCTATCCTCTTCAACTCTTCACTCAACACAAGCTCATCCAAATCTTCATGTCCTATATCAAACTTAGGACCAGATTGTCTTTCATCCTCTATAAATACATTCATCCACTTTATGGTTTCTTCATACAAATTAGTTTCTTCATCATGATCAATATACTTATAAAAAACAATAGGAACACTATTACCTTGTGTCTCCTTTTTCTTTTCAAACATGTGAACTGATTTCACATCTCCACTTCCAGCATCCATCTTCCTGGAACTCTCCCCTTGCTGTACATTAGTTTTCATAGACATGTTCCATTCCTCATTTTCCAGAAAAATATCATTAAATGATTCAAACAAATCATTATGCCATTCATTGCAAGCAATTGACTTACCTTGCATCTTTATATCTTCATGCTTTACATCATTATTCTTTGAGATGTTTTATTTCTTACCTTCATTCTCTTGGTTGCTGGAATCACCTTCAATCCTCTTCCATTGCCTTCTTGGTGTTGTTGCCTCAACACTCACATCTTCACTCTTTCCCTTCTTAGGCACCCATATTTGTTTCTCTTTCTTATCGTTTGTCTTCTCAAACCATGTAGGAATTCTACATCCATGCTTTTGTACCAGCACCTCCTTTTGCTTGGGAGTTTGCTTATTCCACCATTTAGGCATCACATATCCATGATTAATTGAAAACTTCACTTTTCTCTTTGCTTCTCTAACATGCATATTAACAGTTCCATGCTTATAAGAAGCATCAATTTTTGAACTCACCTTTACCTTCTTAATGGGTTGCTCCATTAGTTCTTTGACTTGCATAGCTTCTTGATTATCTGTCCTTTCTTCTTTCTTTATGCTTGGCTGCTCTCTTTCCTCTTCTTGGCATTCAATGGCATCATGGAATTCAACTTTATCTTCTACCTCTTCTCTTACTTGTATGGGTTCTTCAACACCTCCCTCATGCATTAACAAATGCATCTCTTCTTCTTTATCAACATCAACAACAAACTCTCTTCTCTTTCTTACACATTCACTTGTGTACTTGGTGTCTTCTCTTGCACTAATTTCTTCATTCTCTAAAGCCCTTCTCTTGACCTTCACAAGGCTGCTCATACCTGCATTTATCCATGTAGGTACAACATTAGATACAAAAACAAGATACCATAATGTCTCCATGAGTGCTCTCTTCATCAACACTCTCATCTTTTTAAGTGCTCTTCCTGGCACTTCATCTTTTCTTTCTTCTCTTCTGTTGTTCTCTACAATGAGAACCTTCTTCACAACTTCTTCCTCTTGCTGCTCACTTCACAACCTTCTCATACTCTTCAAGCCTCTATGGGCTTCTCTCTTCATGGCAATCTCATTTTGCCTTCTTCTCCTCTTCATTAGGAGATCAATTGGCCACTTCAACTTTTTTTTTATTGGCCATACCCATGATTTTTTATTCAACTGCATCCAAGACTCATATTCATTTTTAATCTTAGCTAACTCTCTCTTCAAATTAGCAATCTCTTTATCAATTACAAAACTATTCATACATTTGATGCTTGCTTTCTTCTTGGTTCCCTCCTTTACCTTGCTGCTCTGTAGTGCCTTCAACAATGCTTCCATTTCTGAGATCTTCACCCAAGTCTTTTCCACCTTGGTCTCTTGATCCCTTGTCTCACCCAAGCCTTTCTCCTTGACTGGTCTTTTGACAGTCTCCTTGATCTCACCTAGGCCTTTTGCATCCTAGTCTTTTGATCCCTTCTCTCAATCCTGCAGCAACTCTTTATACAACACTTCAACAAACACAAATCATAAATCCAAGCTTACCTTGCTTTGGATCTTCGTCTTGAGCATTCACTTGCTCCCTTAATCTTGAGCTTCTCTAAGCTTCTCTTCTCAATTCTTCAAACTTCATCCTTTACCTCACCTAAGTCTATTTCACCTTAGTCTTTTGGCACACTATCCAAGCTTCTTCTTGGATTTTCTTCTTCTTCTTGAGCCTCAATGGCTTTAAACCTTCCTCTTTCACCTATTGCTTCTTAAATAAAATAAACTCAAATCAAATAGCAAAGATTACTCATACCTTCTCTTCAGCAGATCCCAAGAGCTTCAAGCTCTGATACCAAATTGATGCAACTTCCTTAGACTATGCTCTGATACCAAATTGATGTAGGGCTGACCATCATTCTACAAATAGGGCTAAACTGTAAGTGTAGTATGTCTCTCCTGGCTCAACTATGCCTTAATTCAATATACAGTTGCCTATACATTGTAATATAAACTCCACACACATTTTGTCCTATTGGAATCAATGCAAAATGGATTCAGAAGTGGTTTTAGACTCAAACCAGGCACACTCAATAGCAAGAAGAATCCTCTTAACTGAAAGTCAATTCTAAACATAAAATTCCAAGGTTTCAATTAGTCCACGTCAATATCAAACAAAATAAAACCATATTGAGTTCCAATGGGTGATAAGCGATCTATACTTAACCTCAGCTCTGCAATTCATCTTCATACAAGTCAAAATGACCCTGTAGAGTCCATAGTTTTGATGATAACAACCTTTCTCATAGCATCTCTAGAATGCAGCAAGTTAATATACTTATCATGAAGAGTAGGATTCTTTACTTGTTTCAAAACTTCAGTACTCACAAGTTTCTTTTGAAGTTGTCATGAGAATCTTCTGAAAATCAAGAGAGTGACTTCCGTCAAGGAGCAGATTGTATCCAAAAATATGTTGAGTCCCCACCGTGTTTATGAGCACAATCGTGTGTGATGGCTACATTAGTAATTGGAATCAAGAAAGACTGCAATGATGGATCAAACATTTCAACAATAACAAATACATCTGTTTCATTTTCTTTCTCAACGAACTCATAAAGCCTCTTTGCACTTTCAACAAACTACAAATATGCATTTACCACTTTCCATTAATTACTAGGCTTTAGTAGCAGAAAGATGGTACGAGATCACAGTTCACACCTCCAAACCTCCAAGAAATTTATCAACACCCAAAGGAAGTTCAAGTCTCACTCAGATGCTATAAACTAAGCAATGCAGATGGCACGATGCCATTACATAGCACATACAACTCCCTACTGCTATCAACATCAAGGTTTGCATCATCATTCTTTAGATCCATTTTGTCAAAGTCTAGGCTTCCTCCAAAGTAATGGCCTATCCTTCCAACCCCTGGTGTCGGTATCTTGGCTTTAGCAAATAATTCACATAATTTCATCGACACTTTGTTGTTGTTGATCTGAATCATCAAACTGATTGTCACTAGTACCAGCTGCATCTCCCAAATCTGTAGGTAAATTTTTCATGAACCATTTGTGGTTTCGTATATCAGGAATTGATATTCTTGTCTCTGGATTTGCAACAAAAATCTTGGAGAGAAGGTGTTGACATTCTGGAGAAATATGGACAGTCTGGAATAGAATACTACACGCTCATTATACACTAGATAGTCTTCTTAAAATTCCTTGGCTCCTCCTCACGTCTGTTTCTCTAACAATCTAAACTCTATCCCTGCTGAGCATCCCAGTTCCAGTCAACTACTAGTATCTTCTCTGCATTCTTACACGCTTGCTGATCATTTTTTCTTCCTCTTCATCCCTTTCATCCTCCTCCTCTTTTCTTCTATGTACCTCTCATTCCTCTTGAATGGATTTGTCTTTTCTCCTCTTCTTTCTCCTAGAGATCCTCCTCTGAATCGGCTTCCTTTTTCCAAGGAGATCCTCCCTATTTTTCCTCTTGGACCAGCTGATCCAAGACATTTGTTACATATAAAACTCTTTTCTTTCTAACTGCTATGTCCATCTTTGGACTCTAAACAAACATACATGATTTCCTCAAATAGCCTACTAATTGAGAAAGATTATCTAACCTATACTTGGGGGATTTCAACTATTTCCTCGATCCTCTCTACAAGCCAACGTAGGAGATTCAAACTAACTTCTATTGTTTATTTTTTTTTACCTTTTACATTTACATTTACAATTACTCCTCATCTAAGACAACATTTTGGAGGGACAATACACTAATTTAAATTTGAATGTAGATGTTCCTGCATCATTAAAAGAAGAAAATGAAGTATCGAGTTGTATTATCCTGTGATTACACTTTTCAAAAACAATAGGAATAATTACAGAAATAAAGTTTTTTCCACTTTGACCTGACTTGACATCCACTCAGAAGGAAAACAAGTTTAAGGATAGACATTAATTGTGTGTATACTTGTTTATAACTTACTATTAAAGAGGATTATGAATTAATTTTTAAAAAATAATTAATTCATTTAATCATTATCTTATGTTTTACTTAGTTAGGAGTGATCATATTTTACATGTTAATTTTTTATTTAATTAATAATATCTATTAAACAAATAGTTTAAGTTATAATGATTTATAATGTGAGTTTTATTTTAGTTTTTAAGCTTCATTTATTTAAATTGAAGATCCTTGCTAATTTTGTTAGAGGTTAAATCACTGAGAGGGGGGTGGGGTGAATCAGTGAGCCCAAATAATCCAACTTCAATTTTGATCTTTACAAACACTTAATCAGTTACCACAAGCATTCATGAAGCATACACATCATTCATAGCAATAAGTAAGAGAGACAATACAAGATCAATAACATAACACATGACATATGTGGAAAACCCTCTTGGGGAATAAAACCCACTAAAACCTGCAATTGGACTATCTTATAATAACAAGAACTAATTTAGACAAGAAAGCTACTCATCAAAGAACTACCATTCTTGATTTTAGTGAGACTACAATCTCACAAGGAGCTACTACACCTATCTATCTGAGCACCCATAACAACTAGACTTTTAGCAAGTTTCACCTTGCAAGGAGGAAGCAACCCTCTTAGATGTTGAGCACACATAATAATACCTATGAACTCCACCTTTGGACTGATGTCTACAACACTTGATGATGGACCTATGATTATCACTCCTCACATTCGCTCATACTCAAATAGTAACAACACTATTCTGCAAACAAAAATATGACATATAGGCTATACAATAGTCCTCAGTCTATTCTTCTCTTCAAATCCTCCATAGGGCACTCTACCCTTCCTTTGCTCCATAAATCACACACACAAACCTCTCTCAAATTTATCCCAAGTTTCTCACACAAAATATAGAAACCATCATCTTTGGTTCCACTTTTTATAGAATAATCTTGATAAGTAACACCTTAGTTGGTCATTAGGCATGCGTTATCCCTTAAGGCATCTCTCACATGAATACATGGCTCAATAAAATATTCATACGTTATCCATAGCATCTGTGGGTTACCCTTAAGTAGCTACACCTTTTAATAAGGCCCTTGTAGCTCTTATAGGTCTCATGGAGACCTATTCACCCATTTAGCACATAATTGAACAAAGCAAGAACATAGGACCACTTTCAAATGTATAGGTCCACACTACATGACCCCTTAATCATCTTCAAATGCTTACAATCATCATTTCACTCTTATGTGCAAGCTCAATCAACATTTTGTGCACATAGTCATCATGACTGAACACACAGTCACCATCTAAACCTTTGTTCATACTTCATATGATTGGTCAATCCTTCATAATGCACACAGAGCATCTTCATAGAGTATAGAACACTTCTCAATAGCCAATTCACCAAGAGATATTGAAACAACATCAACACAAGCTCGAATATCCTTTTCGGGTCACTTGCAGAACATATATGAAAACACAATAAACTTTAGAGCTAAATATATTTGTATGTACACAATTCCATATATTCAAATACATATTGATAGATGCACCTTAGATTCCTCAACATATTCTCTTTTTACTATGCTATCAAATTCTACACAGATCGAAAGTTATGGCCTAAAAACCAAACACTGGTCTTTCCTTCATAAATTCAAATATTCAAATGCAAATGGTCACAGTTAAAATTTGACCACTTTGCTATCATCTCATGTCTTTGCTTCTTAGATCAATTAATAATTTTTTATCTTGTTATAAATTTAATGCATAGGTGTCAATGCTCAAATGTTAAACATCTGATAGTTGATCTCATCTTGTGCAATCTTGAAATATTGTCTCACACACTCCATTGATCTCTATGGATCAGTCATGTTTTTAACTATCAATGCTCATCACTCAATCAATTTGTATGAACACGCACTTGTTGTTAGATCCTTATCCTTTACCTTTGCTCAATCATTAAACATCATGCACTTGTCCTCATCTGGCTACTTCCTGACTTCTTAGAGCAATGCACACTGTCGATCTTGCTTGAACTTTAAATTGTGCATAAATGACTAAGTATGAGAACATTGCTTATCTACCTAAGTATCCATTTTTAAACCTTAATAACTTCTTCTATGCTTATATGAATGATCTCAAGTTTGGACCATATGATCTCTTTACATAAGAAAATCCAACCATGTGACAAACTGCTCCTAAAGCCTTTGCATGTGCGAGATATATCACCACTAAAATACCTTTTCAAAATATTTTGTCATAGAGCCACATACGCTTAGAATTTATTTTGGATACCAAATTTTCTCTTATATAACTTTTGTCACACTTTAGTGCATGATCTGAAATTGAGCACAAATAAACTATGTTTAAAACTGAACAAACCCATATGATCACCTTCTCCTAAAACATCCACATATGTGAGATATGCTACCATCAAAATACTTACTCAACTCTTCTTGACACATTGAAATTTTGGCTAAGTATGGGAAAACACTGTCAAAAAGCCTAGAAACCCAACCTTTCACAATCATATCTTTTATCACGCTACATCACATGAATTGAAAATTGACACATAAAAACTAGGCACAAAAATGAACAAACCCATATGATCATTTTATCCTAAAATATCCACTTATGTGAATGCTAACCTCATCAACATGTTTACCTAGATTTTCTTGAGCCCTTTTGCAAATTTGGCTAAGTATGGGAACACAATGAATTCTGTGTTAGTAGCCAACTTTACATCCTCATATCTTTGACTAGAGTTTATCGTATGACTTGAGATTTGGTGAATAATAACTAGAGACTAATGTGATCACAACCATATGACAAACTCCCATTAATTCACTTCAATATGGCAATGGTGATGTCATCAAACTGCCTACTTAGATTTGCTACCACTGGATCCAAAGTGTCTAGATGAAAACTATTCATTTCCAGTGCTCTTGTCCAATCAAGAAATGAACTCCAGATTCCTATTTGTAATAGTCTCCTAAGCCTGCATAGATTTCTAAACATTGTCTCAGTCAGAACAACACATAATCAGATAAGTTTAATTTTTTCTCTCACTACTATTTTTAGAAAATCCCTAACTACAATCAAATTTCATAAATCAATAGCCTAATTATTGTAAATTATTTATTTATTTTATCTACTTAGACCCATTTATTATCTAGTAATTAAACATCTAATTTTCTAAAAAAAATAAAATCATTAGTGAACCTGACTTAATTCAAATTTTGTATAAAAACCCTAGAAATCCTAGGGTAAATTCCTACCTGATTTTCTAAATTAATTTTTGAATTTTTTTTATAATATTAAAATCATAAATTCCTCTCAAATTTTAAAAATTTGTAGTAAATTTTAAAATAAATTTATTTCATACCCTAGTTGCATACACTAGGTCCTTGTAATTTTTTAATATTGATCCAATAATTTTCTAATTTTTTGCTTGCATATCTAAATAAGAAATTTGACTCAAATTCTCAAATTCAAGAGTAATTTCAAAAATAATTTTATTTCAAACCCTAGTTGCATTAACTAACTCCCAATAATTTTCCAATCATTTTCTGAATTTTTAATTGCATATTAAAATAAAAAAATCACTTTAAATTTCAAAAATTCATAGTAATTTCAAAAAAAAATCTTAAAACCCTAGTTTCATCTACTAGGTCCTATTAAATCAAACACTTATTCATAAATTTATGAATTTTTACTAGCATATTTAACTCAGAAATTTAATTTTAGTTTAAAAAATTCATAGTATTTTGCAAAATATTATTGTCAAATCCTTAGTTGCATATACTAGCACCTATTTGCTTCTTGAGGTATCACCTTACATCAATAATCAAATTGTAAAAAATATTCTCACTTATGTAGAAATTTTTCTTACATTTCTTGCAAATAATAAGGAAACCATAATGGGCTCTATCTGTACATGAATGATGAAGTCTATCATATGTCAGTACAAAGCTTCATCCTTTGCATTTAATGCTTATTTTTTATTATATGGGATGATATTATCAAATTCATTGCAAAAAATGTACAAAATTTCAAAATTATTTTTGCATATTCTCTTTTGCTCATACAAAATAATTACCAACTCTATTTTGCTAGACACATTCAAAATGTTATGTTACATGTCAAATGCTTATATGTCTTTACTCAAAAATTCATGATCTCTATCCTTTACTTTTTATCACTCATGTGGTCAAATTTTCAAGCTTATCATGCTAAAGATTTTGGTCTTGAAAATTCAACCACTTTTGGACAAAGTCATTGCCGTCAGCCAAAAAAGATTTGTTTTAGGTAGGCAAATTCTTGATGTAGCCATCACTATCTATGAAATTATTCATTCAATATCCAAAATCAAAACCCTAGGTATAATATTGAAATTAGATATCTCTAAAGTGTATGATAGAGTCAATTGGGAATTTTTTATTAGAGTACTCAAGAAATTTGGCTTTCAAGACCGAGTGATTAACTTGGTGGAGTGTATTTCCATAGTCAAATTTTCTATTGTGGTTAATGGCTCTCCCAAAGGCTATTTCCCCTTAGGGAGAGGCCTCATATAGGGAGACCCCCTTTCTCCCTATCTCTTCATCTTACTAGTAGAAATCCTAGGTAAGAATGTGGATAAATTGCTGATGCAGGGGTATTTTAGAGGCATTAAGCCTGCTTCCACAGCCCAACCATTGGTTATCCAATAGTTTATTGATGACACTATATTGTTTAGAATTATTTCTATAGTGGAAGTGGTAAGATGTAAAAACCTACTTAACACCTATGAAGGGGCCTCTAGATAGAGTATCAGTTTTGATAAAAGCCAAATCTATTTCCTAAACACTCAGGAGGATCTTCAACAGAAAATCACTAGAAATTTGGGATGATCCAGTGAGAGGTTGTTTGCCACCTATCTTGGGCTTCCATTTATGATTTCTAAATTCACCTTGGATTACTAAAACATGATTATTGAAAGGATACAAAGAAATATGGTAAGTTGGAAAGTAGCCCTATTGAGTCAAGTATGTAAGTTTCAACTCCTCAAAGCATCTCTTCAAGGCATCCCTAACTACTTCATTAGTCTATTCAAAATCTTGAGATTTATGGCTGAGAAGATTGAGCAGATACAAAATAAATTCCTATGGTCAGGGGTGGAATAAAATAAGAGAACTATGTTGGTAGGATGGGAAAAGGTTTGCACTCCCAAATATCAAGGAGGCTTTAGCTTAAGAAGGTTACATATCATGAACAAAGCCCTCATAAAAAACATAGGGTGGAACCTAATTCAAGGAAACAAGGATTGGGGTGACATCATGACAAGTAAGTATCTCAATGGGGATACTAGTAGTAAGATACTAATGGAATAGGTTCTTCCTAAAGGTTCAATAATCTGGAATGGGACTCTCAAAACATTTGTTCTTCTTCGTAAAGGTATCAGATGGAATATTGGGGATGGAAATAATGTTAAATTTTGGGAGGATAGATGGCTAAAGGATCTACCCCTTAAAGACTTAAATTATGGTAGACTAATTGATAGATCTTGTAGTTTATTTGGGGATAAAATGACTAACTACATTAATAGAAATAGGGATAACATGAGTTTGAAAAACATCATAGATTGTGTCTCTGATTAGGAGGAGATTAAAGAGGTTGCCTTTCAACTATAAGGAAAATTGGCTAAATTTAGGCTCTCCTTTTTTCTCAAACAAGATCAGATGATCTTGGATAAGAATGACAAGGGCTTTTACACTGTTAAAAGTGTCTATGAATTAATATTAGACACTGGTGAAGATAGGGTGTGGGGTAAAATTTGGCTTCCAAAACTTCTACCAAAAATCAACTTCTTTTAGTGGATGCTAATACATATCAAAATACCAACTCTAGACAATGTAAGGAAGAGAGGATTTCAAATCCAAAATAGATATATTCTCTATGGGGAGAAGGAATAAATAACCACTCACCTTTTTCTAGACTACAACTTTGCTTGGGAGGTTTGGAGCCTAGTTATGCAGAGGCTTACCTTGACTTGGGTTTTTAATGGCATGATGGTGGACTGGTTAGAGATTGGAGACCCCCATTCATATTTCCAATAGTGAAGGAATTATGGGTTCAAATTCCCCTTCACCTTGTGTGAAACTTATGGAAAGAACACAACATGATTTTTAGGAAAAAATATAAAACCCCTTTGGTGGTGTTTCAAACATTCTCTAAGCTACTAATAGAGAATATTAATACCAACAAATTCAAAGCTATTGAGAGCCCTCTAGGTCTAGAAGAATAAATAATATTGGAACAATGAAAAATAAGGCCAAAAATTTATCAAATAGATAATTCTTAAAAGATAGTTAGGGCCAACACCAAATGGACCTTGCCTCAAGAAGGATGGTTTAAGCGCAACTTTGATGGGGCGGCCAAAGGGAAACCAGGGTTGTCTAGTGGAGGAGGCAATATTAGATCAGATTCTGGAATGTTTTTGGTGGCATACACTAGGGGAATTGGCATTAAAGGAAATAATGAGGTGGAATTCCTAACTATGTTGTGGGGAATTAAACTTGTTATTTCCATAAACGTTCAAAATCTTTAGGTTGAAGGAGATGCATAATTAATTTTTAACGCTACCCTAGGATTAGTGGACATAGGATGGAAACTAGTGGATATAATAGGAGACATCTAATTGCTTCTTAATTCTATGGAGGGGTATAAGATATCCCACATTTATATGGAGGGCAATGTGACAACAGATACTATGGCAAACCTAAGAAGCAATAGTAATGGCTGACGGTGTTGGAGAACCCTATCTAATATGCCAAGTGAGATCAAAATTATTTTTAACAAAGATGGAAGCACATATGTGGATTAAGTGGTGCAAGATTTTCATCATTTGCATGCTCGATTTGAGTGGGGGTGAGTATTTCCCCTTAAAAGGTGATAATATACGTATGGATTATGGAACCGATGGATTTCAAGCTTAGGACTTTATCATTAGAACTACTATGGTACTTAACAATCAGCATGGGAATGTGAGTAAAGAATGAATGGAGCTAGCTAGTAAACACATAAAGATACCCACGTGACTTTCAAAAGGTGGGAAAAAGATGTGGACCAATGATTGGCTTACTTGGAAACTAAGAAAACAAAACCATGCTGACTGGGCAACTAACTGGACCTCAACAAAGTGAAAGAGGTGGATGATAGATAGATAGGCTATTGTGATGACAAGTCAAATGACCAGAGAGATGAGTTGGAAAATGATGATTAGAGGAGGGGACATTGATAGGTCAAGTTGGATTTAAGGTAATTATTTCTTAACATCCATCTCTAGTGACTATTACATGAGATGGTAGACATGGATCAGTACCAAGGCTGAGTTCTAGTGTGGGACAGGCTACACAAATCTCCAAAATTATTTTGATATGATGAGCTTAGAACTCTCGAGGTCTTTGATATGCTTAAAAGTACTTATTAATCTTGTTGGATATCTTGTAAGGCATTCTATTGCTCTTTGCTTTAAATAGTCTCATAGGCTTTATGTCTTTTTGGTTTCGAATATGGGTGGTGACATTATCAAGATTGAGCTGACCTCTTTGAAAGAATTTTGATAGGACCCTATGGTCTAACACATTATTTAGGAGGTTGAGGTGGCTTCCTTCATTGATAGGATGATTGGTCATGATGAGAATCTATCTCATCAATTTATTGAGTCCTAAGAGCATAATTCTAGACAAGTTCATATGGGGGTATTGGTTTTAAAGTCTCTAAGGAGGTGATTGGGCAAGCCATAGGGTTCCCCATCAGAGGGAAAAAAATTAGTCAGTGAAGTGGGGTGCCAAACCCAAAAAACATGGGGATTTCTTCAGGGAAGGTGAAGTTACTATGAAGCTTCACGGGGGATTTGAAAGAGAGAAGTTGCCAGTGCCATGGGGAAAATTTGTCTCATGATAATGAAGTTCTTCACTCTTGAAGGTAGATTCAAGGTATTTTATCACTACCAGTTTGCTTTACTCAACCATTCCAGGAATATGATGGAAATTAACTTCCCCTTTTTATTTTATCTTCTCTAGATAATTCCATTAAGTTGACTAAGGAAATTTAGGCTAAAAATCCTAACTTTCCCCTCATTCCCATCCACCAAGGTCTCATCTTGATATTATACCACTTTCATTTGGCCTTGTACCCCTCAAAGTGAATAAAAGTTAGCCTGCTGGAAGGCTCGCCATCACACCCTTCTCATGTTGTCCTACATCTCATTTGAGTAGGGCTCATTCATTTTAGGAAAATAATTCATTCCCTCAGCTTCTTGCTCTGACTCTGAGGGAGTCCCATCTTCACCAGCCTCAAAAGTATATTTAGAAAATTTAGATTCATCAGCAATGACAATGCATTAAGGATTTAGGGATGGGATTCTAGCAATATGATTGGACCTACAATCACCCACACTACCCCCAGCCTCATTCTCAACTAGATTAGAACTCAGGTCCAAAACATTCCCTGATTCCTTAGCTCCCCTAAGATTTTCCTTCGTAGATTTAACCTCTTTAGACTGAACATTGCCTTCTTCCTAAGCAACCTTTCGACCCCTTTTAGCAGACCCGTTCACAATCCCTTGGTTGGTGTCTTCTTGCTTACTACATGGTAACTTAGGGGAATTAGCATTGGAAAAAGAAAGGTAGCTACTCATTATGTGTCACGATGATAGAGGAAGTCATAACAATCAAGGCCATAATAGATAAAATGCTTTAAATATGGAGAGTAATGGTTGAATATGCCGTCAACTCCCTTCATCATGCGGCTTCCATATTTGCTATTGTAAAGAATTTTGATAATAACTTAAGGGATGTGGGTGTAAATAGCCTTGGTGACTATAAATAAATCATCGAGTTCCTCGCCAAATATGGGACTACTAATAGCCCATAGTTGCTTTGCAGGTTCTCTGTGTTAGCCTATGTTTTTTTCGTTCTTGTTTTTTGTTGTAGTGTTGTGTATGTGTTGTTTCTACCTTATTTGAGGTTTTTTGAGCCCATGGGATGGCTTTGTAAAGAGCCCAGGACCTCTTTTCCTATTTATTTAATCAAAAACATGTTATAAATGTTATAATTCATGTCAAAATTTTCTATGCATTTATGCACAAGTTCATGCTCTCTCTTCCTTACTTGTTATCTCTCATGTGGAATGGTCTTTATAAACATATTTTTATACAAATTATAACACCATTTACATGAATTTTATTTCACATACATGGTTTCTTCCTAGATGATCCATTACATATGACAACAAACACCTATTAAGTTTCAATGTCATATCTTATGCATAAGAAACAATTTCCTTCTCCTCCTATCCCCCAAGAGGGTGATAGTTATTTTCCTTCTAACTAGGTCCATGTTATCACCCCTCCAAAAGGTGAGGCAACCTAAATTATTTTATCTAATGCATACATTTAACTTATATCTTCTCCAAATCCTCTTCAACATATGCGCTTACACATTCAATTAGAAACAACTAAGGCTTATACTTGTAAGGCTCTAAGGGATCAAGTCACCAGCATGAGCAAGTTAATTTCAGATTTACAAATTCATAATCAACTATTACATGACAAGATTACAACATTGAAAAATAAGATTATAATACAAAAGTGTCAAAGGTATTCTAGTGTCAATCATATATATACATCTTCACCTAATCAATTAGTTGAAAGCAATGTTATATATCAAAACAAGAAATCATAACAAAGTAACTATACACCTAGTGATTTAAAAGACATTCAACAATCAAATAAGAGTTCAAGTGAGGTTCTAAGGGAAATGATTAAAGCTAATTTGATCAAACTACCTCCTCTACATCTAGTAAGAAGATCTAGATATTATTGTGCATTTCATAGAATGCATGGGCATCACACATATTCATGTGTGGCATTGAATAAATATATAAAATAGATAATTGATAATGAGGACCCTATTTAAGGTAAATCAATCAAGCCTTCCATAGTAACACATGAACACATTCACAAAAGGTCAAATTTAGAAACAATATAAAAGTGGTTACCAAAGCGTAATTCAAAACAACAAAAGGATCAAAAATTCAAATCAGAACAACAAATAGTACCATAAGCACATGTAAAGTAAAAAAAGATGCAAATCTACCTCTCCAAAATGAGGCTTAACTTTCAAGGCATTATGGGTTTGGTAAAAAATATCTACAATAGTTTAATTATCAAGGTTAAGGGTTGGACAAGTAGGCTCAAGGCATCACTACTCCTATTGTAACAATTGATAATGTTTGTCACCAAAGTTTGGGATTTATTGAACATCATACAACAAATCATTGATAAACATAGTTCATCAAATGAAAATATCCAGATACAACAAAAGTCAATAACAACATTCCATTGGTTCAAAATCAAGATGATAATCATGAGTGGAGTAATATAAGTTATTATGATTTCCAAGATACTAACAATGAATCCAAATATTTAGAATCATATTCATAGCCATTCCCTGATGTTTCAAAATCATGCATGATTTATTTGTTCAATATAGGACATCATGATAAGGAGTCTCCCATGAGACTCATTGGTTAGTATCATTTCTTCTCAGTTTTTATTGTACATAGTTTCTTTTGCTTACTTGTACATAGTTCCTTCTAAAATTTTTTGTACATAGTCTTCATGTGATTGATTGTACATAGCTTATATCAAAAATATAATAAAAAATCAAATAATTCAAAAAAACAAAAATATTTTGATTGTATGTGTCATCCATGCTTTACACTACTACTATGCTAGGACTTACATTTGTTGTTTTTATGCTATTGTATGCCGATTTATATATATTACCATGCTTCACTTGATCTTCTTTAAGTGTGTGCAGTGACATCTAGCAATTTGATTGCTTCACTCTACCCATCGAGGGGGCATCCTACTTCTACATTTGAGGCACAAATCAATATACATACCCATTGGGGGCATCTTCTACATGACAACACCATATATGTTATGTCATTCCTACACTACATACTTCAAGTTATCGTGATGATGTATATTACTTACTAGATCACATAGATTACTATATCAACATTTCACTAGTATATAGCATTTTTGTATCTATTAGCATATACCTAGTATTATACTAAACATGTCTTACATACTTTCACTCTTGCTTTGATTAGTTAGATGTGATTCTATCTTTCTAGTTATTACATGCTTTCTCTTATTGCTTAGTTTAGCTTATTGAATTGTATTTACACTTCTTGCATGTCTCATATATATGCCTTAGGACATTTTCCAATGTCCTTTGCTTCTATTCATGTGTGTGCCTTAGGAAATTTTCCAATGTCCTTTGCTTGGACTCTTCTATGTGCCTATGGCCCTTGTGCCAAATTTAATTTATCCACTTGTATGTGTATGTGGCATTTGAACATGCCTTGTATGCTTGCTTTTCAATTTGAGTGACATGTGCCCATGTCCTTCTTGGTTTCTACTTTTTGTGCTTGTTACTTGATTACTTTCGATTGTTTGTAATGTCATGATCTAAATCATGCATTATCTTGCTTCTTGGATGCCATGATGGACATCATGCTTCATCCTTCCATGACAACAAAAAACCAACAAATTAACGACTAATATTTCTAGTTTTAATTCAATTCTAGTACATTTCACATGATATTACATTATTATATCTATCTAGGCATACCCCTATTGATCTAACAATCTCTCAATTCAATTCATGCTATATCTTGTTGATTATCAGTACTATATCATGTATATTTACAACTTAACACACTTGCAGGGATTTTTTTAAATGTAGTCAATACAAGGTACCTATTCCTACCCTCAAAAGAGGGGGAAACAAATAGAGGTTTCATCATAGAGATTAGAGCTCCTAATGGTCAAAAAAATAATTTTTAGAACACTCAAAATAGAATCTAGACATCAGACCAGATAGAACAAATCGAGCAGATAACAAAGAATTTAGAATAGTTACCAGATTTGACCCTAGATAATAGTGCCAAATTTGGATTACAGTGCTAGATAATAAAGTGTCTTATTTTTGGCACTCCTATATAGATAATAGAAAAATCATTTTTCCTAGAAATAGATAGAAAAGTGAGATCAGTCATAGGTTTGCCAACTTAGTATAGTCTAAATTCAGCATGTTTTAGTATAATTTTCACTCAGAGAATCCATATATAGGGGGCATCATGCATGACATGATGGCTTTAACTTCTAGTTTTAGATTAGGTAGTTTATATAACTTCTAGATCATAATCCATGTTCTAGACACTAGTGATTGAGGGCAATGTGCATGACACATTAATCCTTCCATTTTTCTAAGTTTAGTTTATTTTCCAAAAAATTCTCAATAGTTGTGTGCCCTACACCATCTTCAAGTGGTTGGAATATAATTTCATGTTTGGTTTCATACAATCTTAACTTCTTGAGTACCCAAGTTCTTGAGTTGGCTTCCACATAAGCCTATTACACCAGTTTCAAAGTGGCTTTCATATAATCTTAATTTTCATCTTTTAAAATGGTCAAGAGTGGCCTAGTTTCTAACATACATTTGGCTATTTATACCAACATTATTAGATTATAATACATTCATAGGCTTCAGGGACCATCTCATATGACATCTATTCCATACCAGTATTACTTCATAGCTTCAACTCACAGGGCAATGATGGATCCAAAGGACTAGTTAGCCTTTGTATTCTTGAGCCTCCTATTTAGAGGGATTCGACACATAGTCCAAACATTGATTGACACACACATGATTCATTAGCTTCACTCAGTTGGTGATGATGGAGCTAAAACACTTGCCTTTGCATTATTGAGCCATTTCTAGGGAATTTAGCATTCAACTTCACTCATGATATTACTTTTGGTACAACACACACCTAACATAATCGAACATCACAACAAGTTTTGTATTGGTTCATGTACTTGGTGAGGTGTATTCATTCCTTTCTCTTCCTCTCTCTCTTACCTAACTTTTGTATGTTTTTATTTTAGATATAGCATATCTAGTAAGGATTGATCTACTATATGTTTTTCATTGCAAATTCACACTTCACACCATACTCTCTCTACACACATCCAACATCACATAGTTTCATGAGCTTCACCTTTACAAGTAAGTTTAGGTATGCTTTATATTTTTTCTTTATCCTAGTATTTCACAAGTTGGATGACTAGAATAGATGGAAAAAATTTAGTCATATAAAATATGAAATTTGGTAACTTGAGTGTTGTTAATGACACCCAATCCATAGGTCCATCTTGCTTGCTCTCATGACCCTCATAGACATATTTTCATTGATTCCTAGTCATCCATAGCCTCTTAGACTGAACCCTTGCAAACCTAAATTTCTCTTTTCATGTTTAATCTATCCCCCTAGGTCCCATCAACCATGGAAAATAGTGCCCAAACTTGGACTACAATGCTAAAACCTAAGGTGTCTTGTTTCCAATGCTATTGTCCAAGTTCATTTTAGATTCTAATGATCATATTCTTTTGAATCCTTAACCTAATTCATGTCAGCCTAACACTAATTCATTTAACCCACAATCATTAAATCCCTTATAAAAGACCATTCAAAGTCCATTTAGAAGGGTTGGCACTCATTTACAAGGGAGAAGTGCAAATACAAGCAAGACTACTCAAGCACTTTTGCTTATTCTTTGCATACAACCATCCAACAAAATTTCAAGCTTAATTAAACCTTTACACCAATCCTTAGTCATTCCAAGTACACCTCGTTTCACATTTACTTGCATTTTCATCACACTATTATACCAAACACTTCAATGAGAGAACTACATATAGCTTGATCCCTCCTTTTAGTATTGGTATGTAGGTAACATACCCACACATAAGGTGTGTAGTGTGTCTAGCGTATCATTTACACACTAGCCCATCCTCTCCTTTCTCCAAATTTTATATTCAAGTTTAAGCATAAAGAGGACCTAGAGTATTGAAGACTAAATGAGGTACACAACAAGCTCCATGAACTTTCAAGCTTCGATATTTCACAGGCAACATCACATAAACATGACATACAAAACTAAAAAAGATTAGATCACCAAGATAATAATGCCAAGATAGGACTACAATGTCGAAGCCCAATGTGTCCCACTTTTGGTGGTCATGTCCAATCAAGAAATGAACTCCAGATTCATGTTTGTGATAGTCTCCTAAGCCTACACATAGATTTATAGACCCTATCTTAGTTAGAACAACATAGAATCAGATAAATTTAATTTTATCTCTCATTACTATTTTTAGAAAAGCCCTAACTATAGTCAAATTTCACAAATCAATAGCCTAACTATTGTACATTATTTACTGATTTTATCTAATCAAACCCATTTATTATTTAGTAATTAAACTTCTAATTTCCCAAAAAGTAATAAATCAGTCTTCATTCAATCTTGCCTCATACACACTAAATTGTTCCTCATAGTCATTAAGTTTAGATTTCATCTTCTTATTGATCTTCTTCTCAATCTTTAATTCTACACGAGCATTCATCAATATAGTCTCATCATCCACCTCATTTTCATCATCATCTTAATCATTCTAAGTAGACACCTTATGATGTGAGCAACTTCCTTCTTCAGCCATGAACAAAGCTTCATCTTCAATATGACCATTATCATCATGATCATATTCTAAGTCACTATCTTTACTCTCATCTGATGAGCTGCAATCTTATTTGGTGTAAAGACTCTTCTTGTTCTTGAAGGACTTCTTGTTGTTATACTTTTTGAATCCGTTCTTCATGTATGTCTTCTTGTCTTCATCTTGGCCTTCACCATGCTCTTCATGAACATTATTCTCATTCTTATGAGGGCACTTACAATCAAAGTGTCCTATCTCTCCATAGTTGAAACATTTGAAAGGTAGCTTACCCTTATACTTCCATGAGCCATTGTTTAATTTCCTAGTAATCAAAGCAATTAGGTCATCCTCATCAATATCAAATATGTCATCCTCTTTAGATTTCTTATCATGGAACTTATTTTTAGGCTTCATCACTATCTTGAATGTAGCTTCCTTCCTTGGAGGTATACCATCATTTACTCTCATGTCATATGTAGTAAAGCTGCCATACAATTGATCCATCTTCAACTGAGTAAGACATGATTCTCTTTTATAGAATATAATTTTGAATCAAACATGAGAGAAAGAGACTTTAATATCTTTTGGAATATAGTATCCTCTTCAAGATTCTCTTTAAGACCTCTGATGATGTTCATAGTCTCATCAACTCTCTACAAAAAGGATACTACAAAATCTTCTTACTTCATCTTGAGGCTTTCAAATTGCCTTATGTGAGTCTGCAACTTAGCAAGCTTGACCTTTGAATCTTCTTCAAAAATGATATGGATTTTGTCCCATATTTATTTAGTAGATTTACAATGGATTACCTTGGTGTATTTAGTCTCTAAAAGACCATGATAACATTCATTTCCATGGAATTATTATCAAATAACTTCTTGTCTAAAACACCAGATTGAGGAGTAATATGAGTAACATAACCATCTAGAATAAATTCCATACATCAAACCCTAGGGACATAATGTATGTCCTCATCCTTACACTCCAAAAATCATAATTGGATCCATTAAACATCGATGCTTGTTTATTAGAGAAACCCCCTTGATGACTACCCATATTATACTTTGAATCACCTTCAAGCTATCAAGATTTTACTAAAAGACCTATTTTGATACCAATTGTTTGAGATACAATCACAAGGGGGTGAACCAGTGAGCCCAAATAATCCAAATTCAATTTTGATATTTAAAAACACTTAATCAGTCACCACAAACATTCATGAAGCACACACATCATTCATAGAAATAAGGAAGAGAGATAATGCAAGACCAATCACATAACACATGACATACATGGGAAACCCTCTTGGAGAATAAAACCCACTGGAACCTACAATTGGAATACTATCCTATAATAACGCGAACCAATTTAGACTAGGAAGCTACTGATCAAGGAACTACCATTGCTAATTTTAGTGAGACTACAATTCCACAAGGAGAAACTACACTTGTCTAGCTAAGCACCCACAACAACTAGAATTTTAGCAAGTTTCACCTTGCAAGGAGGAAATAACCCCCTTAGATATTGAGCATTTAGAAGAACACTTATGAATAAATCCATCTTTGAACTGATGTCTACGACACCTAATGATGGACCTCTGATTATCACTCCTCACCTTCGCTCATACTCAAATAATAAGAGCACTATTCTATGAACATAATTATGACCTACATGCAATATAAATAGTCCTAAATCTATTTATCTCTTCAATTCATCGAAATGGCACTCCACCCTTCTTTTACTACACAAAACACACACACAAGCCTCTCTCAAATTTATCCCAAGTTTCTCACACATAATCTACAAACCATCATCTTTGCTTCCACTATTTATAGATCAATCTTGATAATCAACACCTTGTTCAGCCATTAGACATGCCTTAGCCCTTGATTCATCTCTGACATGAAGACATGGCTCAATACAATATTCGTAGGTTAGCCATAGAATTTATGGGCCACCTTTAAGTAGCTACACCTGTTAATAAGGCCCTTGTATCTCTTATAAGTCTCATGAAGACATATTCATCCATTTAACACATCATCAAACATAAGACCACTTATAAATGTATAGGTCCACACTACGTGACCTCTTAATCATCCTAAAATGCTTACAATCATCATTTCACTCTTTTGTGCAATCTCAATCAACATTCTGTGCACATAATCACCATGAATGAACACATAGTCACCATCTAAACATTTGTTCATACTTCATACGATCACTATATCCTTCATAAGTGCACAAATCATCCTCATGGAGTCTATAACACTTCCCAATAGCCAAATCACCAAGAGATCAAAATAACATCAACACAAGTTCAAATATCCTTCTTGGGTCACTTACAGAACATATATGAAAACATAGTTAACTTTAGATCTCAATATCTTTGTTTGTAAATAATTACATATCTTTAAATCCATATTTCTAAATGTGTCTTGGAGTCCTCTACATATTTTATTTTTAATGCACTGTTAAATTTTGCCTGGATCAAAAGTTATGGGTTAAAAACTAGACATTGGTCTTTCCTTCATAAATTCAAATTATTCAAATGTAAATAGTCACAGTTGTTTTCATCTCATGTCCTCATTAATCAGGTCAATTACACACTCTTGATCTTGTCCAAACTTTAATGCATATGCACCAATGCTAAAATGTCAAACATCTGACATTTGACCTTATCTCATGTAATCTGAAAACATTGACTCAATGTGTTCCATCATTCTATGTGGATCAGTCAGGTCTTTAACTATCAACACTCATCATTCGATCAATTTTTATGAACACCCACTCGCCATTAGATCCGTATTCTTTACTTTTGCTCAGTCATTAAACATCATGCACATGTCCTCATCTCATTGCTTCCTGACTTCTTGGAGCAATGCACATTATGGATCTTGCTCCAACTTTAACTTGTGCAAAAATCACTAAGTATGGGAACCTTGATTATCTATCTAAGTAGCCATTTTTGAGACTTAATAACCTCTTCTGTGCTTAGTTGCATGATCTCAAATTTGGACCATATGACAAACTTCTTCAGAATCCTTCGTATGTGGGAGATATATCATGATTTAAATGCTATTTCAAAATATTTTATCACAGAGCCAACTATGTTTAGAATTTTTCTAGGAGAGCAACTTTGCTCCTACATATCTTTTGCCATGATTGAACGCATGATCTAAAATTTAACATAAATAAACTATGCTCAAAATTGAACAAATATATATGATCACTTTCTCCTAAAATCTCCATAGTGTGATATATGCTACCATCAAAATGCTTACTCATCTCTTCTTTCCATATTTCAAATTTGGCTAAGTATGAAAAAACACTATCAAAATGCTTGGATGCCCAACTTTGCACAAGCATATCTTTTATCATGCTACATCGCATGACTTAAAAATTGACGCATAAAAATTAGTCACAAAAATGAACAAACCCATATGATCATTTTATCCTGAAACCTCCACTTGTGGGAATTATGACCTCATGAACATGCTTACTCAGCTCTGCTTGAGCCCTTTTGTAAATTTGGCTAAGTATGGGAACATAGTGAATTATGTCTAAGTAGTCAACTTTGCATCCTTATATATTTGACCGTGTTTCATCATATGAATTGAGATCTGGTACATAAAAATTAGGGACTAATGTGATCACAGCTATATGACCAACTCCCCTTGATTCATTCCATGTGGTAATGGTGATGTCATTAAACTGCCTACTCTAATTTTCTGCCACTGGACCCAAAGTGTCTTGATCAAAACTATGGACAACCAAATGAATTCCACTTATGCACATAAGCACTCAAAGCATAGAAAACATCTTAGGGACCTCTTTGCACATTCTCAATATTCCATACTCATCCCTGAACATCTCTAACTATGCCAACACTAAAGATCAACTAGGTCTACTTCAGGCAAACTAGGACAAACACATTGCACACTTTGTCATTATCAATTAGGCTATCAAAGCACTTCATCCACTCACTAGAACATCTCCATGACACCACCATGACATCATTGACAATACTCCAACAAATTTGATTTTTGTTAATTTGAAATGAGTGATAATATTTACTAGTTGAATTACTTTTTAAACTTACATGGCCTAGTTGAGACCATTAAATTAATCATAAAGGGGTTGTTGGTATTTACTTAACCTGTCTTATTTTAAAACAAACTTAGATTAGTGTAACTTACTTCACACTCTCCATTTATCAATACATTTTGATGACATTTTTACATTTTAATATTTCGTTACATTTCAATTTTTGTCACCTTTTCGATAATTAAAATTTTTTCAAAGTTTTTTTAATAACACTAACATTACATATTGATGTCTTTTTTCCACCTCACCTTATCATGTGTGCCATGTGCTAAAATTCAATTGTTGTGCTATAAGAGTCAACTCCATAGTGTACCCAAAAAATACTAAGAACTTAGCAGCCAATAAATCTAGACAATATACAATAATTTCACATTGTCTTTATTTTCATAACTATTATCGATTACCGAGAAGAAACACAAAAACCATCACATCATAAAGAATTTTATAATACTATTGGTATATTTTGAAATTGTACACACTAGACAATTCTTCATACCAGGGAATTTAACGAAATCTTAAAAAATATTACGTGCAAGGAAAAAGTGAGGCACGCAAAAGATCACATGCAATACACAGTTTAGACAAAGCACAATTTTGGAAATAAACACAATAGATCGTAAAAATAACAGATTCAACAAGTGGAAAACACCAAGGGGCAATATTATACATGGGTCAAGATTGATTCAAGTTATCACTTCGACAATTTTAAGTAGTCCAATTTGAATACAAAGGTGATAAGAAAGGTGATTCACAAGGCAACCACAATGAGTGAGATCTACGCAAGATACAAGATCATGGACAAGGGTGTGCAGGTAAATTTTGCCTCCCATGCAGGGGCTTAACCATGGGAGGAAAAATTCAACTTCAGACTACACATAAAAAGAACTTAAACGTTATAACGTTATAGACCACTCTATTTCTACAAGATACACTGTTAATTTAAGAAAAAAAATATATGTAAATATTTTTTTATCTTTAACTACTAATTCAACTGTCAATCTAAATGTTTAATTAGTAATCAGATCAAAAAAATATTTGACTTTTCAATAAAAATTAATTCTAATTAAACTCTTCAAAACTCACAAATAAAATCATTCTAACATAAAATTATTTGTTACAAAATAAATTAATAATTAAATTTAAAAAAAAATAATAATAATAAATAAGATTTACAATTATATGTAATTAATAAATTAATTTAGAATATGAGTAAAACCAACTCAATAAACCATCCCACAAAAAATTGATAAATTTAAACAAAGAAATTAAAATAAGTTGAACAATTTTTTTGAAATTTATCATATCATTATGATACTTATTATTAAGTAGAGTAAAAACACAGTAAATAATAGAGTATAAATCTATACAATTATTATGAAATCAAAAAAATGGATTCAATTTTCTTTTTCATTTGACAGAAAATATGATATTACTTATAATATGAGTATTCAATGAGCAGCTCTAATATGATCATGCAAAGAGCGAACAGATATGAAAGTCCTGTGAAATAAACAAATGTTAGTTACATTTTTCAAACAATTTTAAAAAAAAATTGTATTAATATGAAATCCTAGTTTTAAAAAAAAAACTCAATTTTTTAATATTAAATGTGAAATAAAGAATCATTATTTCTAACTAAATCGAATATTACTTCAAACAGGACGAACAGTGTCTTGCCAATATCATATGTTGCATTCTGCATGAACAATAACAAACTCGTTTCAATAAAAATAATTGTACCAAAAATACTCAATAGAAAAACATTTTACAAAGTCAATGAAATTCCCAACAAATCTTAAACCTATACCAGGTCTATACTCTTTCATTTTTTTGGACTGAATACCTTCTTGAGCATCTTTATTGTCAAGAATTTATTATTCTATTTGAGAGAAAACAAGTCAAGAATTTAATAAATAAAAAAATAGAGGTACTAAAAATGTAGAAAAATATTAATACTAAGAATAAATTTCATCAATAGTGATTGAAATGAAATAATTCTAAGAACATTTCAGATTCATGTGTATTTGAAATGGATCTACACTGCTACCTAAGTTGGTTTTTTACAAGGGAATGGCTAAAACCTTTGTGGCATTTTATGATTTGGAAGAATTATGTATGATAGAAAGATTCAATTAGAAGCATAGCTAAATTACTAAAAGATTATACCATAAAATGCAAATAACCGACAAAAACAAAGCTGAACTATTGTTAATTGCATTCTAATTAATTGTTAGAATATCCCACAATTTTTAAGGGGATCGAGGTTGTATTCAAGGCTTGCTAATAAATTAGATCTCAAGTTATTTGACATTTTCCTATTTTGTATTTGGCAGAATGACATAACTGTTGTAGGTTGATGGTTGTTTGTAGCTATCCTATGCTTCCAAATAAATTCCCTTGTGCTATAAGATCATAGAGTAATCCACTAATGTTCAATCCAATATCTCACGACATACTAAGAACATGATACTGAAATGGACAAACGAATTGGAGCAATGAAGCAATCCATAAAAGCAATCCACATATCTCAGACCATAGAAATATGCATCCCTTGGGCACTGGTAAGCCCAAATATCAGAAATATATACTCATTATTAACCAAAAAAACATCACATCTCCCCCACCATACTTTGTACGTATAAGAGCAATTGCATAACTATTATATTCAATAACATCTAATAAAATGCTTTTTTTTTTTTTGCTATAAATTGGATTACTAGGTTCGTTTTTAGTTTACTTTCCTATTAACGAATAACTTTTAGTGATGATCTCAAATTGAAATTTAATAATAAATTTGCATCGCATATTCTTCTAAACTATACCTCTAGCACTGCATCCTTAAATGTTTCTCAGATCAATAACATCATCTAGGCCACTTAAAAAGACACTGTGCCTTCGAATTTCCTCCCATTAGTGCAATGACCCTTCCTAAAAGCTATGGAAACCAAACATAATTTTTGAACTGCAATAGAAAACCCACAAGAGATTTTAGAGATTATGTTGTGATGTGCTGGTAGCCCTTTTCTACACAGGTAAGATAGTACGTGATCTCAACCCCACTTAGGACATTGATCAATACCGATCCAACTACTTCAGGATTTTCTCTCTTCTGTGTGTAGCAACGATGAAAATGACATGGCCCATATGGATCAAGTTTTAGACAACCCTTCACCCCAAACTAGAGTAATGTCTAGGATCAGAACAAGAGATGTTGAGATCAGAGGAATCGCATGATACTTGAATACGGGAAATTTTAATTTCTTAGATGTCTTCTCTGTAGCACATATTTTTAAGAGAAAAGGGGAGGCCCTCATATACTGAACTCCTGTGAGGAGCCTAAAAATTCCATCCTAACATTTAAATGGCTTTTAAACAATTGGAAGAGTCCCTCCATAGGCACAATAATCACAATATTGTGGAAAGTTAAGCCTCAATGCCCCTAACAAAATAAGGTTGTTTAAACAACTATAATGTTTATATTCAAGAATCAAAAATCTTAGTTGAGTAAATGGATGCTTGTATTATCAAGTGGAGAGGATGGATTTTCACAAGCAAGGGACCAATGGGAGTGCAGGTAGACTCCTTGTGACATGGTATCCTAATAAATAATATTGTAATCTGATATTCAATAACCAGAACCTGTATCTTAGTTGAGTGCAAAGATTTAGTGGAAGGAAATCCCTTCCAAATTTAGTGGAAGGAAATTCCTCCTCCATCTAGAATGCCTACAACCCGAACTCCTTAAACTATGATGAGAAGGTGTTGAAATGAATTATCAGTAGAAATCTCAAGCCTATAGGGCCAGAACATCATCCTAGCAGAAAATTTAAAGTTAAATTGAATAACCACGGGAAGCATGGACAACCCAGAGGTGTCAAGATATGAGGAATCACATGATACTTAAATACTATGACTTGTTTACCCGATCAAATCAAGGGGAAATTTTAATTTCTGAGGGAACTTCGGCACAACGCAAAAAATTGCAGATACGGTTAAGAGAAAAAGGGGAGACTTTAAGGTGCGAAACTCCTGCACAGAGCCAAACAAAATCATCCTAACATTGAAATTGCTTTTAAAACAAGTGGAAGAGGCCCTAGGGGGCTACCATGATCACAATATCGTGGAATGTTAGACGCCTCAATGCCCCTATCAAAAGAAGGCTGTTAAAATAGCCATAATGTATATTCAAGAATCAAAAATTCTTCTGGAGGAAATGGATGCTTGTATTGCCAAATAGAGAGGATGGATCTGCATCAGCCAAGGGGCCAATAGGAGTGCAGGTGGGCTCCTTGTGACATGTAAATCCTAACAAATGTTGTAATCTGATAATAAAAAACTAGAACCATATCCCACTTGAGAGCAAAGATTTGGTGGAAGGAAATTCCTTTTTCATCCACAATGTCTATGGCACGAACTCCATAAACTATGAAGACAAGGTGTTGGAATGAATTACCATCAGCAATCTCGAGAGTACAGGGCTACAACATCATCTTGCCAGAGGATTTAAATGCTATCTTTAACAACCATGAGAAGCATAAACAACTTTTCAGATCTTTCCTGTCAGGTAATCAGCTTTGGAACAAAGTCACAACTCTGGCAAATTTACTTGTAGCAACAGAAGGAAAGGATTCACCAACATTTCTAAGACATTAGTAGATTTCTAGCCTCTCATAAAGGTGGAAGGAAAATGGACAAATATTAGAGACTTGAGCATAATTTTGTTTCGTCTCTAAATTCCTTTCCCTCTCCCTTTTACAATTTTTAATAATGAATAAACACTTCACTTTCAGGCCCACAAACACAAATATATCATTGGGTGGAGGGTCCTTAATAATCCATGTGAGAGATTATTCACTTGCGTCCAATCTTGCAGCCATCTTAAGGATCTGTTTTATGGGTAGAATACCTTGACTCTAAGCAAGCATAAACAAAAGATTTTTCAATGCAACTACAACCACACTGCTTTATTAATTGAAATTGAGTTTCCCCTTTGGATATTATTATTTAAGTTGGACCTTAAACATGAAAGAAAAAGAGGACCCACAAACTAGATAGGGCTACCCATAATTGTTTGGAGATGAGCAATTTAAGGATGTTCAAGAGCACATAATTTTCTATCTTCATCACTTAAAGATAACCCTAATGATAGATATGAAAGCTTACATAAAGATGAAAGCTTACATAAAGATGAATATACTCTTGTTTTGAGATAAATATTAGAGACGAAAGTATAATTTCATCTCTATCTTCCTTTTTTTTTAAAAATTGAATAATAGATAAAAATATAAATTTCAAATCTTAGAGCACAAATATCTCATTGGGTGGAGAGTTTTTGATGACATATGAAAAACTTTTCGCTTGCCTCCAATCCTACAATGATTTGTTGGATCTGTTTTATGGACATAATACCTTGACTTTCAAAGCAAGCATAAACAAAATACTTTATAAGAGTCAAACCACTGCAACCACACTGTTGCATTGATTGAATTTAGGTTCTTGCTTTGAATATTGTATTATTCTTGTGTTGGGCCTACAACACATTATGAGAAAGAAGACGACCCATAGACCAGATATGCCTACCCAAAATTTCTTGGAGATGATCGAGGACAAAGATTTCCTTATCTTATTTTCTTTATCTACTTCATGAAATCAATGAAATCTACTTAATTTTAAAAAATTACACACTATCAGTCCATTTGTTGACTTCATACGTGATATTGAAGTAGATTATGACCTCATAACAAATTCCTATTCGAGCTCTCTTGCTTACTTCTCTTCGTGAAGATCTGATAAAATTTTCACAGAGAGAAAACATGGCTTTTGAAACAAATGTTAATAATATGATGATAACAGTGGATGTGCGAAGAATATGCAACAAACATATATGACTTCAACTCACAAACAAACTTCCAAGGTTCAAAGGAAAGGAAGGGAAAGTTCAGTGAGAACCAAATAAAATATCTCTAAGCGAAGGAGATTGAAGAAGGATTTGGATTTGGGTTTTATTAATTTGAAATTTCCACTAAAGTCCCCTTCAAAGGATTATCATTATGAACAAACATAAAGGAAGTCATCAGGGATTCATAAAGGGATCCAAAATTGTCAAAGTATGTATTCAAAGAAATATCAAAGGACAAGATATTCAAGTCTGATACACCAAAAAATGAATTCAAAGTAGTGGATTGGGATATGGATTTTATTAGGATCATGAATAATAGTGTAGGTTGCCACCTTCAAGTAAGTTTGAATGCGAATAAAAAGAACCTTGTCAAGTGAAAGAAGATAAGAGAGATGGTGGATATAGATATTTTACATCTTGACATTAAGAAGTAGTTGTAAGAAATAATTAAAAATAGCGAAAGTGATGACCTTTTGAAAGACTTTTATGATTAAAAACAATGAAAAGAGTAGAAAGATGTGACAAATAAAATGTTAAAAAATGTGGTTTTTGAGAAGATTGTTACTTATGACATAGCTAGCTCATATAAGGAAAAAAAGAAGAAACATCACTCAATCAATAAGAAAAAAAAAAAAAAAAAAAAACATGAATAGAAGGAATGATTTATCCAAAGAATCAACACGCCTTAAAGGGTATGTTGGGAAAGGTGTGGGCAAATAATTGGTGCTTTACAAGATTTTTGGTTAACCTTATCATACCTAAACCCACTCAAAATCCTTCTTCCATTTCCCTAATAAATTGTCCTCTCAATATCCCCTAACTAAGCAAACTCATTTTTCCTACTAGGTCAGCCCTGGTCAACCCATTTGTGAATGCTACAACACACATTATACAACTAGGTTAACCTAGATCTACCTAGTTTCGATGTCAAAAAGTAAATTTTTAAAATTGGGTTGTGGTGGGATGACCTTGTTGGCTAAAATTTTGGAAGAGTTAGGACCTATCCATTGCTATAAATACAACCTTCACTTCAATCCAATAGAAAGGAACATTCATTTTTTTATTGTTACAACTCAAAATTCTGCTACATCTACATTTGAAGGAACCATTTCTTAGGATTTGACTTGGAGGAAAGATAACTTATCTTTTAAGAAGTCTTGGATGCAAGTAGAAATCTTTTAGCTTAGAGTTGATTTCAGCTAGTATGTTCCTAACAAAATCATTTGTCAATTTTAATATCATGTTTCAATTATATTATGTGATATTAAACTTAACGTTAATATAGTTATCTCCTATTTAATAGTATACGATAATTTATTTAGAGACATAAAATTGTTATAAACAACCATCACCTTGCCTCCAAAACTATCATAAAACACTAGAGCTGTCCACCAAAATACACAATATGAAAATGTGAGGTACTTTAATTTATTTGAAAATCTTCTACAAAATCTCCTTAAAAATTGTTGGAAATTATAAAATACATTAATAAAAATGTAATTAATAGCAGTTCAGTTCATTTTTTTTTCATTGTTTTTACAATAATTTATTTATGTTTCTCATTAAAGCCATTCAACATTTTAAATACTTCTTCCAAATCATAGAATGCCACAAAGAATTTAGCCATTGCTTTTTGAAAAACCAACTTAGGGCATTGCGTAGATCTATTTCAATTACACTAATGAATTTATTTTTTTTCTATAATTATTTTATTTTCATTCATATTGATAAGCTTTATGTTTAGCATTTTTTTTTTCAATTGACTTGGTTTGAGTAAAACCTTTATTATTTTTTCAGCGACTTTGTAAAATGTTTTGATATTTAATATTTTTCGTACAATATTTTTTATTTATTTTAAAACAACTTTATTATTATTTATGTAAATTTCAATGTATATTATTGAAAAAACTAAATGGTCGACCTGCACAAAGTAATATTCTATTAACTTGGAATAAATGATTGTTTATCTCACATTTAATATTAAAAAGAACAATTATTATGAAAATTCAAATTAATTGGAAGAACCGAATCTTCCACTATCATGAACAAATATTCTATTAACTTGTAGTTGATGGTTGTTTATTTTACAACACTTTTATTATAATTTAAAAAAAGAAAAAAGAAAAAAGAAAAAAGAAAATTGGGATTAATGTTTATTTATATAATAAGAGTTTTACACCGGTTCGGGATTTATATGAACATATTAGAATGGTTTATTAAATTTTCATATTAAAAATAATATCATAATTTTGATCATAAGATGAAGTAAGAGAATCCAATTTAAGATTTTTATATTTTATTATTTACTAAGTTATTTGTTTAATTTTTGAAAATATTTTTTTAATATTAAATATGAAAATGAGATAAAAACTTCCATTATTTATGTTTAAATTATTTTAATTTATTTATTTAAATTGATTAATTTTTTGGGATGTTTTACTGAGTTGGTTTTATTCATTTTAAATTAATTTATTAATTACAAATAATTGATATCTTATGTTCTATTTATATTTTTAAATGTAAATCTTAATTTATATTATAAACAATAATTTTAAGTTAGAATGATTTATATTTGTGAATTTAATGGGTTATTACATTGAAAAGTTATTTAAAAATTAAATAACTAATTGACATGCATTATTTAATTCCATATAATTGTCAGCTATGATTTACTTGTACATAGTTTTTATTTAATTACTAATTACTAACTTATATACATGCATACATACATATCTAGAATTAGTAATTAAATAAAACTATGTACAAGTAAATCATAGCTAACAATTATATAGAATTAAGTAATGCACATCAATTATATATATATATATATATATATATATATATATATATATACATATATATATATATATATACACACACACACACACACTCTTTTCCTTATGTTGTATGAAAAGAGTGATCTATAATATGGTTATTTTTATGCATAGTATGAATGTTGAAACTTCTCTCCATAGTAAGTATCCACATGAGAGTAAAAATTGAGTTGCACACCTTTGGCCCCATTCTTGTATCTCATGTAGACACCACTCATTGTAGTTTACTTGCGTGTCATTTCCTCAATACCTTTCTAGTCAAATTGGACTATCAAAAAATGGCTGAAGTGATAACATGCATTTGTCCTAACCCATCTGCATGATCATTCCCTTAGTGCTTGCCACTTATTGATTTTGATTTTTTTATGATCTATGTTTCTTTCCAAAATTATGCTTTGTATAAACTCTGGGTGTGTTGTCTTTTGTATACTTTAAACTTACCTTATATGCCATACCTTTCAAAAATTTGCTAGATATCCTAACATGAAGTGTGTCACATGTAAATTTTAAAAATATACCATGGGTATTATAAAATTATTTATGATGCTAAGAATTTTGTGTTTCTTCCATTTAATCGATAATAGTTACAAAAACATAGATAATTCAAAAAAATTGCATATTGTTGAGAGTCATCAGTTGCTAAGTTCTTAGCATTTTGAGGGTACATTGTAGAAACTAATTTCAAAGAAATGATATTTGTAGCACAACATTTGAATTGCAGTGTATCATACATGATAAGGTGAGGTGTCAAAATAACATGAATATGAAATGTTAGTATTATTGAGAAACCCATTGAAACTTTTAAAATTTTGAAAAGGTGACAAATAATGAAATGCTATGTAACACACATGATAGAATGATGGGAAAAAATGACATCAATATGCATTATGATAAAAGGATAGGTTGAAGTAAGTTTTTATTGAAGTTAAAAGAGGGTTTAGAGGGATCCTCCATATACAAAAGAACCATTATTGTCGCCAAGAATATTATATATAGGATCAACAAACATAGTAAGCAAAGACATAGCCACAGGAACAAAATAGCATAAATACAACAAAGAAACAATTGACATGTAACATTCATTGAAAAGTAGATAAAATTAACTATGGGTTATCTTCCATTCTTCATATGCCTTGGACCACTCCTCAATCATACTTTGAAAGTTCTTATCCAGTCAACCTGCCAGCTTGTCCTTTTCATTCTTAATGGTGACCCCTTTGATCTTCTTCTTGGGCCTGATACCGTCCTCATTATTGTTTTATTATTAAAAAAACACAAAAAAAACTTCCATACTTTGCATAGCATTGTTAACCATAACCTTGCTAAAACTTACAAGAAGATTGAGCTTGTCCTTGAGCTCTTTGTTATCCCTTTTCAATATGGTAATTCTGTTAGTAAGAAACTCAATTTGATTAGACATTTCCACTTCTTTCTCCCTCATGAAAAAAAGCCCATCCATCTTATTAAAATTATTAATGTCCTACTTCAGGCGAGTATTATCCGTTATAAACCATTTAAGGAAAGCTTTATTTAGGTTCGCTTCATCCTCCAACTATTCCAGTCTGCTTTGATTCTTGGCTACATCTTTCATAAAATCAAGATCAAATTTAGATTGGACATTAGGTTGGGGATCACAAGTCTTAACACCAACTTTTTTTTTAATACCCCTTCTAGCCAACACATTCTACTTATCCCCTTCCCCAAAGATAGCTGAATTAACCTTGATGGTAGTATCATTTACCTTGATAGTATGCTTGTCACTCTTGCTACTAGAAATCTCGTCTAGATCAATCACTGAATGTGGGTCCTGAAAGGGCTAATCATTGAATGTGTGCTCTTCCTTGTAATCCACCATTCTATGCAGTGAAATCAGGGCCTCAGCCTTCTTAGGTTTAGACTTAAAACTACTTCTAAGAATTCTTTTGGAAGACTAAAAAGAAGAAAGGTTCTTAGGCTTCTTTTTAGTAATGGTATATTGAGGAATGAGATTTTGGGCCTTAAAAAAATTGTAGATAAGAAAAATAACCACTTGATGCAGTGGCTCCATTTTATTACCCAGTTGAATGCCATTGATAGAATGCTCTAATGAGTGAAGAATATAAAAAGGAATGCTAATGGGGATATTGTGACAGAGATAACTAAGGAATGAAAGATGATATTAATCCACAACCTTGTAGCATCTGTCAAGGGTAACATACTTGATAACTTAGCTACTTCATCAAACGAAACTAGGAAATCCTCTATTTTAAATCCAACTTGAAAATTTGTGTGACTCTCATCACCAACCAAAAATTTCTCCTTCTCCTACTTAATGTTTTTAGTTAACCTTATATACTTATTTTATTCAATCTTCAGCCCTGTAACCTTGGAGATAAGATCCTCAATGATTTATATCAAAATATTATAGATGTTGACCATCCTGTCAACCCAATTCTTAGTAAATTGATGTGAGAGATATACATCATATCCATATATGTGATCAATGAAATTGGTAATACCCCTTTTGTGGAAGATTTCCCAAATCACCAACTTGTTTATGATATGATCTACATTCATAGGCTCCAATTTATTCAGATCTCCCCCCATGGTAGAGTACCTATTAGTAGATTTTCCCAAAGTTGTGATTGAAAGGCAACCAAAATGATTTAAACCATACGTAAGAATGGCTTTCAAATGCTTAAAGAGTTTGTTGATTGGGTAATATAGGGAAATCTTATACTGGTTCTTGCTATTATTGAATTATTATTATTTTGCATATGGTAATCACCCTTATCAAATCATGGCATGGCATGCCAATCCTGATACTAGATCCTACACCTTCATGACTAGGGTCATGATGTTATGTTTATCATTGATATGATTAGGAAGAGCCTCCACATTATTCCAAATTTTAAACTCATTGGCCTACACCCCTCTATTGGCAAAGGAGTTAACTAGCATATTGACATCCTTATTAGTATGCTAAAAGATAACCTTCTACAAACCATTACTTAACTGATTTATTTCCTCTATAATATGTAATATGGACTAGTTAACCACATTCTTATTGTTGATACAATTTATAATATTGAGAGAATCCCCCTTAGTGAAGATATTTTTACAATCCAACTCAAAATCCACCTAACACCCCACAAGGCTAGTAATTCTTATGAGTAATGATTGGTTTGGAATCTCAGACATCCTTCATAAGTAGTGATAAACTCTCCCTGATTGTCTTGAATAACCCTTCCTCCTCTTGAAAGTCTAGGATCCCCTTTGGATGACTTCTCAAAATTAAATTTCACCCAACCATGTTGGGGAACATCCATCTCACAATTCTCCTCAAAGAAATTTTAAGATATACTAGGGGTCGATTCTCAAGGTTAATCTACCACTCCTTAGTAATAGTTTTCTAAAATGGAAAAAAGGGTAGCATTTTTCCCTATTTAATATTTTTGACATTTTTAGATAAAAGGGAAAATATCTTATAAGACACTCTGAGGAAGGGTATTTTCTTGTCTCAGAATATCCTATTATTGAACTCCTTATAAATACCCCATAACAAATGAGGGAAAGCTAGATGTAAAATCTCCTTGAGTTCTTGGTTAATAAAGAGACAAGACCAAGCTTGCCAAGCCTCCATAATAGATGGAGGGAGAACTCAAGAAACACTAATTTTTTGAAAAAAAATATCCCCAAATATGGAAATTATATGCATAATCCAAGAAAATGTGATAAACAGATACCAAGGCATCCTCACATAGCACACATCTATTAACCACAGTAAGGTCTCTTTTACTTAGATTATCCACTATGATAATTATGTTTTGAGCAATAAATTACATGAAGATGTTGATTTTTTGAATAAGATTTTTGTTTCAAACTTGACCCAAAGGACTACTCCTCTCTATAAAAATTTGAAGCTTCAAATAACTAGAATTGACATGATAGTTCTCATTTACTGAATTGATCCAAACTAGTTCATCCTTCCTCTAAATATTTGTGATATAATTACCCTTAAGGATGAAATTAAGATTTGAAAAAAAATTGTAAAGCATCATAAACATTATCAAGTGTCAGATGTTTTTAGCTTTTTGAACCATTACAAACTTGAATGTAATCTTCCACCATATTTCCTAAAACAAGTGATATGGGAAGGGCAATTTGATGTCATGGTTCAACATTCTCTAGGGAGTGATTTATAATCCAAGGATCTTTCTAAAATCTAATATTATGACTATTACCTAGCTTCCAATTTCATCCCTTTAGAATAGTATCCCTATTCTTGGAAAAGAAACTCCAACTTATTGACCCTTTGATAAAGGTAGCCTCAGTCAGGAAGGAAATAGAAGGTTTGTAGCCAAGATATTTGACAAAGAAAATGTTTTCCCAAGGAGTTAGTTCCTTGAGGAATATACAAAAACAATTCATGGATAATACCTTATTCATAGAGAAGAGATTTATAATAGCCAACCTTCCAAAGGATTTCGGTAAGTAGACATTATCCCATGCCACTAGAGGGAATTTATGAATATATTCCACTCCCATCTATAAGAACCATTTTTGGATTTTGTCAAAATTTTCCTAGATAACCTTGGGCATTTTGAAAATGGACATAATATAGACGAGGAGGCTCTGTAACACACTTTTGATGAGCAACACTTTGCCTACCTAAGAAATCAATGCCCCTTTCCAACCAAAAAGCTTACTTTAAAACCTTTCAATCAGGGGGTATCAAAAATCAACCTTCATTCTCTCTCTAAATAATGACATGCCTATATAATTTGAGGGACTATCCTTGCTCTAGAAATTAAGAATATGATCAATTTTTATTTGATGAAGACATGGTGTATTCACAAAAAATAAGTCACTTTTGGAGTAGTTAATCAATTGCTTAGAGATAACCACATACCTATCCAGAATAAGCTTTAACTTTTTGGCCTCCCTAATTGAAGCAAAAGAAATAATAATCATATCATCAACACATTTTTGGTGAAGAGATGGTTGAGCCTGAGAAACTGTTTAAAACCCTTTAAGATGCCTTGTGCAAGGACATTCAAAAAGTTCCTATTGAGAGAATCTTCCCTTATAATGAACAATAAGGGAGACAAAGGGTCACTCCGTCTGATACAACAATCCCTTTCAAAGAGATTAGTTGGGAAACCATTAATAATGATAGAAAACATGGGCATTTGAATGCTTCTATAAATCAACCTTTTTATATTCATATGAAAAATAAATTTATTTAAAACCAAATCCAAAAATCCAAAGTCAAATCTATCATAATCTTTGGTCATATCAATTTTAAAAATCATACATGTTTAAGTTTAGGGATGGAGTGTGTCGTCTGATGTACTAACATAATACCATCCTACATTTGCCTCTTTAAGACATATCCCACTTGATTATAAGAATTGATTTTGTTCAAAATCGGCTGAATCCTTAATGATAGAACCTTCATAAAGATTTTGTAGACATAATTACACATGTTGATAGGCCTAAAATATTTGAATTTAGAGGCTCCTTTATTCTTGAGAATGAGAGAAATAAATGTATTGTTAAACTCTATGAGAAGTTTGAGTGGATGAAAAAAATTTATCTACCATAACGCATAAATCATACTTAATAATATCCCAATAATTTTGGAAAAAAGACATTAGAAAGCCATCCAGGCCCAGTGCTTTGTCCTTGTTCATTAAGAAAACTACCACCTCAATTTCCTCTTCCATAACATACTTCAACATGTTAGCATTATCATTGTCAATAATAAGAGTAGGGACATGATGAAGAAAATATTTTGTCAATTCTGTATCAAGAACTGAGTTGGGAGCACAAAGATATTTGAAGAAGCTCACAACTTTTCCTTTAATGTTAAAAGAATCGGTATGTAGAGAGCCATCCTCATCAAATATTTTAGTAATTTTGTTATGACTTCTATTCTTGAGTGTAGTTAAATAATTTATTTGTGTTACAATCTCCCTCATTCAACTAAGTAGCCCTTATTTTTTGTCTCCAAAAAGACTCCTCTTGATCAAGAATGGAATGAAAATCTACCTCTAGCTCCTACTCTTGATGAAGGTTATGGTCATTGAAGTTTTAGGAGTTGATACAAAATTCAAGACTAAGTAACTTTGATTTTATATCCTCTTTTTGGAGGAATATATTGCCAAATACTTTGTGATTCCAAACACATATTTTATTCTTAACATTTTAAAATTTCTGAGCAAATTTAAACATAGTTGTCCCTATAACATCCACATTCCACCACTCTTCTATTCTTACTGATAGCTTTGGGTGAGAGAACCACATATGCTCAAATCTAAACGGGGTTTTTTAACTTTTGAAACTTGTTAAACTATTTATCACCAACGGATTGTGATCCAAGCCTATCTCGAGAAGTGATGATAATCAAATATCCTGAATACTAAATTAATCAGGGTAGATGAAAACACAATACAATCTTGTTTGAATACAATTATTATCAATCCCCTTATTCAACTAGGTGAAATGGGTTCCTCTAAACTTGACATCAATCAACCCATTGATAGTAATGAACTCAGCTAGATCCTCCATACTATCTGAGAAGTATTGAACACCCACTTTCTTCTCTCTTACACTAACTAGGGTATTGAAATCACCCACCAACATCCATTTGAAAAATTCACAAGAGTTTCTAAAAGAAACCATATCATTCCATAGGCTTCTATGACCACCAAAATTATTAGGAACATAAATATTTGAAAGAATCCAAGAAAGATCATACAAAAGATTAGTAAACAAAAAATCTAGATGGTGCCTATTTTTGAAAAGAATTTTACCCTTTACCCTCTTATCATCTAAAAAGGTGACAGTGCCTCTAGATCCTCCCTTAGAGCCTATACTATCTAACATTATCTCCTTCCAAAGATGATCTAAGATTACAAGAATCACTGGTTGATTAGTAATCCTTATATCCCTAAAAAATTTATGTTTGCTAAGATGGTTTAGACCCCTAATATTCTAAGACATAATCTTCATTCTTCCTCTTTATTCTATTGCCTAGTAGATTCTTTAATCGGTTTGAGATTTATATTTGATTGATATCCCCTTGCTATCTCATTCTCTATTTTATTCTTTCTAATTTGAACTAAGGAATATATCTCTTTTTGTTTCTTAAACCTGTATCTGATTGCCTTTTATATCCATTTGAATTAAAATCCTTCCCCCCTTTAGTATAATCCAACTTAAATCTTGAGGAGGTACAAGAAGAAGATTTCATATTAGAGGTTTTCTTTTTATCCATTTCATTTGCCATGACCATGTGTTCTTTAGATGTGTCAAAAAAAGTATCTTCTAAGGGAAATAATCTCATTAGGGTCACACACCCCATCTCACCCTCTTCCATATTTTCCAAACATTTTAAAATATTATGATCCACCAAAGAAACATAATCTATTTTAGGATTTACAATATTTTGAAGATCTAAAATCTAATGATCTAACTCGTTGAGACCAAATTGGCTTTGTATTTTTTCCTGATGATTGCCTAAAATAATTATGCTTTTTATCCCTTTTAGAATTTTTATTTTCTCTACCTCTATCATCTTATTGATCTCTATAGTATTAACAATTTCCCTTATGTTAACCTCTATTGAAACTAGATTATATCTTGATTTTGAAGTATCTAAATTCTCTAGAGATGTTGTAGTCTTACCTTGGGTAAAGATAATGTGATTATTCAAAGAAGGATCCTTGAAATGGGTATGATTTTCCTAAAATGTAGGTTGAATCTTTGAAAAAACCTCTTCTGTGTTTGGATTATATTTCCTCAGCCAAGTATGTTGATCCTTTTAAAAAATAAAAGCATTTCCTTTTTTGACAAAGGAGGGGTAATTTCTAGTCATATGTTCTATCTTTCTGCATCCTTCACATTTCAATAAAGAGTATTCATATTCAATTTTCTAAATCCTTTCTCCACTTGAGGAATTAATAATAACAAAATGGGGTAGTTCTTGATTGATATGTGCATTGACATAAAATATGGCATGTACCATTAGGTCCTAGCTCTTGTTGCAAAGTCAAAGGAAATAAGATAGTTGATTTTTTTTATATACTGATGAATAAGTATGATTCCCAAAATTCTAAAGGTAATCTAGGAAGATGCACCTAGATGGACACCATATGAATGTTTTCCTATTTTGGGTCATAGCTTGCCTTTCATTTTTTCAAAAAAGACCTAATCTTCCCATGAACCAAGGGCCTCCTACCAAGATTTGAGCACTATATTCATCATTGGTAGATTTGATAAGAAAAAAAAGCATTACTAAGTGCTAAGATATCCAAAGACCCTTCTAGTTTCTAGTGGAGCTTTGCCTAAGCCCTGAACCAATCTATGTTTGGACATGGACCAAAAAAATTGCCTATTAAACAAAAAGACCACCATAAAGAAGCATTAATTTTCAAATCATTAAAGATGATAATGTGAAATCCCCTCAAATATTTTATGATGGATAGATCTATAGCTGCACATACTTGCTTGTACTATCCTATCTTTCCTTTGAGCTTGTTTGCCCATGAAAATTTCTTGGGGCTTGCCAATGAATCCTTCCCAGAGAAGCCCATTGCTACATATTTATCCCCTACCTAATAATAATTGATAAGGAGAGGTGTATTACTAACCTTTCCATTTGGTGCACCATGCTTATCTAGCATACTTTTTGATATTGGCATATGACAAGGCACAAAGAAGCCTTGTACAGAAGATGACAAACCACTTTTCAAGCCCAAATCTGTGAGCAAAATTTTTGACCCACCTAGGTCCCCCTCACCATCACCAACATCTCCTTCTTCCATTGTTAAACCTATTCCACTTTACCTAGATGCCAATAGGTTGAAGTAAATTAATCTAACCTAAATAAGTATAAAAACTAGAAGAAAGGTTAAGTGGACATGAACATATTTTTATGATTAACTTAGAGAAACTAAAAAAGTTAGATAAAACCACATATATATGTCTCAAATAGGTCCTTTTAGGTATTAATTTACATTACATATAGACAATATAATTGTATTTTTTTTCCCAAATTGTTAGTTTTTTTTTCTAAAGTTGAGGGACTCAAAGATCCAAATTTTATCAAATCCTCAATTTTACTCCTTATGCACTTTGTGCCACTTTGAGATAAGTTTAAATGATTATACATTATTGAAATTTGTAACACCTCACCCTATCATGCATTCTAAAAATTTTGACACCTCTTCTCATAATGTGTGAATTATGTACATATATCTTTATGATAAAAATAAATGATGTTATTTAAATATTAATGTTGCAATGAAATTTATGTCTTAATAATGATTATCTTGTTCAAATTTAGCATATATTATTTTTTCCAACATTGTTTTTTAATTATTTGCATGGGTTTTCTATAAAACAACGTTGGAAACCCATCGGTGGTTATGTTTCAATGATTCTATTCTTTTCAAGATGTCAACTGTATTGTGATCATATATACAAACAACACTTTTATATAAATGATTCTAAGCTACTAGCCATTAGATATAAATGATTATTCACATTTTGGGATGTGAAAAATCATTTTTTATATTATTGAAGAAGTTATTGGACCTTTTAAGCATTTTATTGCTTCTTCCTAGCATCTTAACAACTTTGCAAAACATTATGACACATTGATTCTGTAAAATTTAATCACATTAGTTACATTCTACAAAATGATATAGAAATATTTAATATGCTATCCATTTTGGGATGCATTGATGGTGAAAAATGTCACATCAATGAATCAACCCTTTCACCTATAAAAAAGGTCAAGTTGTAATCAAAATAGTTTAATTGTAGGAAATCTATGAAAAAATGTTGATCATAAGATGTATAGAGGGGTTTTTAAATAGTTATGGGAATAATAAAAAAATTATAAATTTTAATTATCACTATATTTCTTAAATCTATTTTTTTAATGTAAAATCAGAATCAGATTAAATAGGAATAATCTAACCTATCCAACATAGTAATGCCTATGTGTGATACAATATCTTGAAGGAAATATCTTAGATTAGTCTCAATATCCACTAAATCAAACTATAATAAATGTAACATAAAACACCTAAAGACAAATTTTAAAAAAATAGAAACCAAAAAAAGAGATAGAAATAAAAACTAATATAATCACTAACCGAATAATTAAGATTTAACCACTAACTAATCAAAAGACACTTAAATAAATGTAAACTAAACCTAAGAAAATAACAAGGTAGCCTACCTAAATGAAACTAAAAAAAATAAGAAGAAAATAAATATGACAATTAATGCATCAAACAAATCTAAACTAGTTGAGATCCAAGTCAGATCAAACAATAAAATGAAATAGATTAAGAAATAAATAACTTAAATTAATGAGATATTATAACTTGTGTGAGACTAGTAACTACCTCAAGGGTGTCCATCTATGTACAATGATGCAATATTTTGGGGATAGAAGTATCCGTTATTTTAATTTTAATTTTTTATAATCAATTTTGGTGATTTTAGTCCCATTTAGAACCATGTCTATTAAATTAGGACCCACCTTCCTTATCTCTAGAGGCCTTCATGTCAAAATAATTTAGGATTTCTTGTAGAACAAACTTACAATAAATTTTTATCAAAAAATATGATGGAACCTCATTATTATTGCATGGAGGCTCATTAAAAACTATTAACAACATATCCCAAAAGTTTTTTTTTTAATCTCTTCGTGAACACATAAATCAATTCTAATATGTTTGAAACTTGTTGGTGGTGGTTTGTTGTTCTAGGCTTAGTAAAAAAATCACACTTCTTTTGTTATATTTTTTTCTTAATGTCCTTGTATGATAATTTATAAGAATAATATAATTTCAACACCTCTCTTTGATTTAAAATTACATCAAGTTGGGAAGCCACATTTCCCACTTCATTCAAAATAGCCTCCAATGTAATGGTAAGTGAATCATGTGCACTATAACTTGAAGAGTCATGTAAAATATTGATAATAATTTATAATTTCTGCCAATTTGAATTATATTATTTATGTAATGGATATTATTATTCTATGAGGTCAAAATATTGGAGGTTTTGATCATAATTTTGTTTTGACATTTTCTTTAGGTAATTGGTCAATCAAATTTTGTATTTATATTTATAAAAATAAATTTTTTCTTTAGGCAATGTGAGAGAAATGTAAATTTAATATGAATAACCTAAACATAATATACATAAATACAAAACCTGAAATTAAAATTTAATGAAAAAAATACTTGAGACTGTGATTGAAATACACAATCGAGTTTTTGTGATGCAAGGAGTGTTAAAGCATGCACACTCTTTTGTTTGTTCAAAAATGAGAACAACTCCAAGAAACAAAGGGAAGATTGAAATGATGCTTTAGTAATTTGAGATATAAATATAATTTTTTATAGGGCATGTACCCTTTTTGATCTACAAAGGGCATATACCCTTTATTGAAAATAATGTATAGCCTTATACCTTGGTACAATTCCAAGGTAAGATAGGCTGATGGTTAAGAAAAAAAGATGTATGCCCTTTGAAAAATAAGATTTTTGTTTTCCATTTTATAACCCTTTTTTTGTATCAACTTTGTGCATCCACCCTAATCAAGTATTTAAATATTGATAAAGAAATATTTACATTGATATGACAAAACACTATCTTTCTTTTAGTAATGATGAACTCCAACAAATCTTGACAAAAGTTAACCAAAGCCAAAATTAAATAAGTAAATTGAAAAAAAATAAAATAAATTAATAATAAACAAAAAAGAAAGAAATAAAGAGATGCTAATTGAAGAAAATTTTCAAATGATGACCATTAACTAGATAACACAACCAATTGCCATTGAGATCTTGTAAATGAAAAACATTCTTACCAAGAACAACTATTTTATATTGGCCAAGCTAGAGTGAATCAAATTTATGATGTTTTATAAGATCTTCATGAGCTTTGTTATAATATAATACTAATCACCGACTTTGAAAATCTTTTTAAAAACTTTTTAATCAAATATTTTTTGAAATTTATCCCTAACCTTTTCTAATTTTTGTAGATCAACAGCTTTAGTTTCATTAAGGACTAAGAGATCATTAAATCTTTGACCAACAATGTTAGAATCATCTATTAAATATTGAAAAATAGTATTAATGAGATAAACAAGGAGTTCTATAGGGAAAATAACTTCAAATCCATAAGCTCAAATGAATAGAGAATAGCTTATTTCAGCTTTCACCATCATGCGATCAGATCATAATTATGCAAAAAAATTTAATTGCCAATTACATTTATTAACACAAACATTTTTTATAATTGAAATAATTTTTTTATTGGTGGACTCAACCGATCCATTTCCTTGAGAATAATAATTTGAGGAGTGATTATAAATAATTATATAACACCTAGAAATATAAATAATCATTTAAGATGAATTGAGGAGCATTATCAGATATTATTTCATAATGAACACTAAATATGAAAAAAATTAATTTTTAAAAAATGAAATATCTACCTTCTTATTATCTTATTAGCGCTTATTCTTTTGATGATGATCCATGAATTTGGATCGAAACATTGAGAATAATTTCTTAATCAACGCAGATTCCATTTTTTATTATTGAAATAACTATAGCTATAACATAATTTTTTTAAGTTATAGCTTTAGGCCACTTAGTAAAATAATCTATTTTGGTTAAAATGTACCTATGGATAGTTGAAGAATAAGATAAATATCTGAAACAAAATCAATACCTCAATAAATGTTTTCTTATAAATTACAAACTTTAAAAGCATTGCAAGTAATTTATCCCTACTAGTAAAAATTTGACATGACATACAGACTAATTAATTAGTACGAATCTTGAAATAATGTAGGCCAATAACAACCTACATGCAAAATGTTGTATGCAGTATTTTTTTTACATAATGACCACCACAACTACCTTCATGACATTCTTTAAGGATGTTTTAGATTTGATCATAAGTTACACTATATAATGGAGCACCATCTCTATTCTTATTAAAAAACTATCTAACAAAATAAATTTTAAAGCTTGTAATCTAAGTGATTTTTTTAAAAAATAAATAAAATTATGTAAGTTAATAGGAAAATATTGGTTTTATAAGTAATACGTCAAATCATGATACCAACAATTTTTAAAAAATAAATAGTCCAAATCATACATTTCATGAATAATTTTAGACTTTTTAAAAAAAATTACCTGCCCTCATAGTTTTAAGATGAGTTTAGCATGAAGAGAATCATCAATTAAAATAACTAAAACATTTATACTAGAGTTCACATTTTCAACCACATGTTTACCTAAATAATTTCCCTTAATGGTTTTAGATATTTAAAATTAAAGATCAAACTCTTAAATCTTAACAATACACTTTGCTAACCATCCTTGGAAGGTTGGCTTCTTTAAAAGATAAGAAATGATAGATGCATTTGATTGAACAATAAACTTATTTCCCATCAAAATATTTCTAAATGTAGTCGAAATTAAATTAATGATAAAATAAACTTTTTGATTAAAGGATACATAGTCTCAGTATCTATTAAAATTTGACTCATGTAGCCAATAACTCTTTCCTCATGATTATCATCGTGTGGAGTAAAAATAATACGCATGGATTTTTATGTGGCATTAGCATATATAATAAATATTTTTTTTTATTCTATTTTAGTAAGTACATGAACACTCATAATGGCATATTAAAAAATATTAAAATGTGGAATCTAAATTTGTATCCAATACATAGATCTAGTTTTTATTTAAAATATTTTTTAAGGGATTAGATTTATCTATAAAATTAGTGATACATTTCAGTAAAAAGCTGATTTTACCAAAAAAGGATCTAAGACTAGATTGATCTTTAGGAGGTAGTAAATATTTATTAGCCTTAATGCATTCAAAACCAATTGATATGCCATTTTTTGGAGATGATATAAGCTAATAATTTTCCTTCAGTTATTCTAAACACTGATTTCTTAGGATTTAGAGAAATATTGTATTTTATACATCTTATAAAAATATCACGAAGATGATTAATATACTTATTCATAATTTTAGAATGCACAATGAGATCATCAAGATGGATTTGAATAATAATATCAATTAAATCATCAAATACTACATGTATATTCTTGTAAAAAACATTAAGGCAAAATAAATTCTGTTAAAAACAAACATTCATGTTCAAGTAGTAAACATGGTTTTATGTCAATATTTTAGGTTTATGAAAATTTGATTATATAATCAAAGAATATATCAAGAAGAGACGTCATTTTAGATCCTAAAACTTGTTGAAAAATATGAGGTATATTATGTAAATGAAAGTTATCTTTAACACTTGCTCTATTTAGGTCTCTAAAATGTACACACAAACGAATATCAATGTTATTATTTATAATAGGTGATAAGTTAACAACCTAATTTGAGTATCTTATATGAAAATAACACCCCCATCTAACATCTTATCAATCTCCTTTTTGATGATGTTTTCCAACAAGGAGCTTATTATTCTGTCTTTTTGTCTAACATGTTTGATACCATGCTTAATAGGTATGCTATGTTACATTATTTTGGTATCATAACCTCTTAAGTCTTTGTATGACTAAATAAAATATCTATACATTATTAAAATAATTTAACAAATTGAACATTTTCCCTAAAAACACATTGTATTCTTAAATAAATAAGATTAGGATCCATCAGAGTGCCCAGATTAATAAGAATAGTCTCACCTATGATTTTAATGTATGGATCTTCAATATGTAAAGTTTTAGGTTGATCATTTGGAGTGAACATTTATTCTAGGCTGACTAAACCAATAGCTAATTCATTAGTTCTCAATTGCAAGTAATAACCACAATTCAATACATAGTCATCATGATCAAAATAATTACATTTGATAAATGAATCAATATGTGTATCATAGTAAAAATTTATGTTAGTTTTCATTAAAATCAGGCACTTTACCTATGAAAACATAACAAAAAAATCTATAGTTGACTCACCATCACTTACAGTGAGATTAGAAACAAAAACATCAAGCTTATCAAAACAAGAATTAAATTATCTTAGCATAAGTGGGGTATTAAAAGCTTCAAATTTTTTAAGAAGTGATCAAACCTTATAATTATATTTATGCAAATGAGTCTAATTTATTTTATAAATGTTCCTAACTCGTTTAAAAATTAATTCAAAATATATAATGAAATTTAAATGTTTTATATTAAATTATAGGGCCTTTTGAAAACCTAAACATAAGGCTTCAAAATCCATTGTATTATTAGTATTATCAAATGATATTTTACAAGCACATATAAATACTTCACCAACAAGAGAAATTAAAACAATTATAAAACCACTACCACGCTATGAACAGGCTCCATCAAAGTAAAAATATCAAATGGTTTCTCTTGAAATTATCCTGATTTTTTGTTGATTAGGTTCATCCAATGTTATCAACTCATAAGTACAAATTCTTGTTTAAACTTAAGTGATAGTAGTTATAATGTACTCTATAAGATTATTATAGGTAAGGACACTAAAATCAAAACTAAATCTGCCACTACACTCTTATTAAATAGATAATGGCTTTGTCAATTTTTTTGCCATTCGTGAACCCCTATTGAGGAAATGAGAAGCTTATTATGATCCATATTTACTATCTGACTACCAAATCAAATCACCACATTCATAGTAATTTCAATGGCATTAGTCTACTATCCCAAAAATCAAACATGTTAGTTATTAAGACTTCCAAATTTTATGACATAAATTTTAAAACATATCCATATCTCAAATCTTTGAATAAATCATAAATATAAATTAAATCATATTAAATAACCTTTGAACAACAAATATTTATCAAATTATGTTAATCAACCACCATGTCCAAACATTCCTACCACTTAGAAGTGGTCATAGGAAAATTTATAACCCAAGATCAAATTATATATCTTTGAAACAGTGTTATATCTAACTAAAAGGAAAACCATGATGTTATGACCTAAGAAAATTTTCAAGCAAATGTCAATATAGACTATGATTTTGCTTTCAAATTGAAGAAGCAAATGATCAAGTTCAAAAACTCACTAGTTTTACATTTATTATCATCTTACTATAGCTTGCAATGACACCATTATCAAGATCATGAAACCTTGAAGTCACTTATCAATGAAAATATTATATAATTTGAACAGGGAAGATGTTTATGCAAAATCTAACACCTTTATGAAATTTTATAAATTTTATAAACATATCAAATTGTATTGTAAAACTACAAGGTTAAGTGACAAAAAAATGAAATGCAATCAAAATCTATTACCAAAATCAAATGGAGATATATAAACCTTATAAAAGCTTGTATTAACATAATGATTGAACTTTAGAGATAAATATCAATAATAATGTAATTATGAATATAGTAAAAAATTCTTTGATAACAATTGATTAATCTCTATGATATGAATAATGATGAAAATAATGTTATGAGTATTCATAACACTCAACACAAAACTATTTCATATTGAACTATACACAAATAAATAATTGTTTAAACAAATGTAAACAAGTTGGACCCCATGATCATCTTAAATGTTAAGATATTAAGTCATCATATGCTAGAATATGATCATATCAAGACTTTTTTAGAAAAATGAGGGGTATTTAAATTGGCTACAATAGTATGCAAGACTTTTATTAAATTAAAACACATCATTGAGAGCTAAGGTGCAAAATTTTAGCTGTTGGAGAAGGTGGTCTCAAATTTTACCACACCAGCTTAAGGATTTTTTATCCACATGTCACCTTTTATGATATTTTGATTAAGATTCTAAATTTGGATATAAATTTTTGCCTTCCTTTATCAATCTCATGATGACCATAATTGGCGGCCTTTAATTTATTTATTCTACATAGTCAGGTTTAGGCTCCTAACAATTTTTTTTTAGAATCATGCCATTATAGTTCCACTTGTCTACAATTATTTGGATATTTATGATGCAATGCAATTTTCATGGTAAAAGATCATCATGTTGAGTAATATAAACACATATAGATTTTTTTGTGGCATTAAAATATAAAATAAATGGCTTTTTTGAATCTAGTTTAACAAGTACATAGACACTTGCAATGTAATATTTTAAACTATTAAATGATAAATTTGACTTTGCATCTCATACATATATCATTTTTTTAAATAACTTTTAAGGGATTAGATAAATCAATAAAATCAACAATAAAATTATGTACAATGTTGGCTTTACCAAAAAAGGATCTAGGACTAGATTGATCTTTAGGGGGTAAATATTTAATAGCCCTAACACATTCAAGGTAAATTTATATGCCATTTTTGGAGATGATATGACCTAATAAATTTAGTTTAGATACTCAAAAAAATGATTTCTTTGGATTTAGAGAAATATTTTATTTTCTATATCTTGTGAAAATTTCACGAAGCTGATCAATATGATTCTTCATATTTTTATAATTTACAATGAGATCATCAAGATGGACTTGAATAATAATGCCAATTAAATCATCAAGAACTACAAGCATAGTTATTTTAAAAGTGACACCTATGTTCATTAAGCCAAAATGCATTCTATTAAAAAAAACATTCTTTTTTACATAGTAAATGTGGTTTTATGTCTATCTTTGGATTTATAAAAATTTAATTATAACTAGAGAATCCATCAATAAGAGACATAATTTTAGATCCTACAATTTGATGTAAAATTTGATCTATACTAGATAAATGAAAGTTATATTTAACACTTACTCTTTTTAGGTCTCTAAAATCTACATACAAAAGAATATCACTATTATTATTTTTGGCATATACTAAGTTAGCAACCCAATATGAGTATCTCCATGAAAAATGACACCACCATATAACATCTTATCAGACTCTTCATTGATGGTGTCTTCCAACAAGGGGCTTATTCTTCTAAGTTTTTGCTTAATAGGTTTTATACTAGGATTAAGAGCTATGTCATGTTTAATTATTTTGGTATCATGTCCTTTTAGTTCCTTATATGACCAATAAAAAATGTCTATAAATTATTTAAATAATTTAACAAACTAAACTTTTTCATCAGTAGTACATTGTATTCCTATATAAATAAATTTAGGATTATCCTCAGTACATTGCATTCCTATATAAATAAATTTAGGATTCTCCTAGATTGATTTTCAATATGTAGAATTTTAAGCTAATCATTTGGAGTGAACATTGATTCTAGAAAGCAATTTAATAATGTTCAACTATTAAAAAATAACACAATTCAACACATAATCATCATGATTAGAATAATTATCTTTGAGGAATGAATCAATATGTTCATCACAATAAAAAATAGGCTATTTATCATTAATATTGAACACTGTAGGACTGAAAACCTTAGACGAAGAAAAATTTAGTGTTGGATCACTATCAATTAAAGTGTGATTTGAAGCAAAAAATCAAGCTTATCAACAAGAGAATTAAATTATCTAAATATATGTGTGATATTAAAAGTTTCAAAGTTTTCAAGAAGTAACCAATTTTTTTTGAGTATATCTATGGAGATCAGTGTTATTTGTTTAATAAATCTTCTTAACTTATTAAAAATTAATTAATAATCTCAAAAGACCTCTAAATGATCTATATAAAAATTTATGGCCTTTTCAAGACCCAAATAATGATTCAAATTCTATTGTATTATTAGTATCATCAAATGATAATTTAAAAACACAATTAAATACTTTACCATCATGAGAAATTATAATGATTCCAACACCACTACCATGTTACACACAAGCTCCATCAAAACAAAAAGGTGATATGGTTTCTCTAGAAATTATCCTTATTCTTTGTTGATCAGGTTCATCTAATGTTAGAAACTCATAACTACCAATTATATTTTCAGCATAAGTGACAATAGTTGGAATGGACTAAATAGGAATACATATCAATTCCTCTCTATGCATGAGATAAATCTCATTAACAATATGAATCCAAGTTGTATCCTTACCTATGAAAACACTAGTTTCATTTGACCAATCGTTGCCTACCAACATAACATAATTAGCATGAATATATAAAAATGACACTTTTTAAATGCATATGATTCTCTCATCTTGAGCTATTTTGATAAAAATATCATGAAACTTTCCACAACTCTTGGTTTCATGAAAATAAAAACCAGTAAGTTTCCTATTATTAGTGTCATAAGACATGTCTATTTGATCAAGAGGATAGTATATATTATTGAATCCAATTGACAAAAGGTTATGTTTCTGAGAATATGTAGCATAAATATATGCAACATTAATATTATACATAACTTTAAATTTGTCTTGCACTAAATGTTTAAAAGAGGATGTCTAATTATTAGCTAAATTTTAATTTTTGTTTGGGGAAAAATTATAATCTATTTATCTTGTTTGAACCATATAAACATTAACATTATTGATATTATACAAAAACTCATCAAAACCACACATGTTTATATTATCCATCAAGTCAATAGAAATACTATCCTTATTATGAATAAATATTTTAAATTTTTGAAAAACTATACATAGATTAAGGTCACGATCCCATTAAAAACATGGTAATAATAATTTTTTTCTTGCTTTATACATTTCTAAGGAATTAGAAGTTTTCTTGATGTAGAAGGTTTGTCATTCAATTATCGTTTCATGACGAGCAGTTTATTACCAAGATTATGGATAAATTTTCAAATTTTTGAATTATAAGAAGTTAAACCCATAGAAACTCTATATTTAAATCCAACATTTTTTAACTTCTTTTCATATTCTATAAAAAAATTAATAGTGGCATTATATTATACTATGCCCTTATCTTATAAAGCCATTTTGTATTTCAAAGGCAATGTACTTCAAAAATAAAATATAGATAATTATTTTGATTGTTTAATGTCACGAGGAATTTCTTTACACAACTTAGTAATTTTGTGATAAAATGATAAACCATTTTAGCTAGATCAATAGAAATATTTACAATTTTAGTAACTAGCTCTAAATCTTTTTTAACTTTGCCAAAATAAAAAAGATGTAACCAATATTATATATCTTTCGAAGGACTAATTACCCTAGCAAACAGAATAATAAAAAGTCGATAAGCTTTACCTTCTAAAGTTTATGAAAATACTCTAAAAGAAACTTTTTCATTAGTATTGTCAAGAGTAACACAAATCAATTTAAAATCATCTAAATGATTTTCTCAAGATTAATTATGATTTCTTCAATATTTTGGGACATTAAGTTTTTTAAGTGAGGGTAACTTACCAAGATAAATACTAAAATTAATAGGATACCTACAAATTCAAGAATACACATCTTGCTGATCATTATCTATATCATAATCTACTTCATTATCAGTTATTTAAGATTGATTCCTATTGTATTGTAGACTAAGAATAAAATATCCAACCATATATTTTGATCATTTTTATATTAGAAGATTCAATAGGCTCTACTAATTGATTATGTTTAATTGATTATATAATTTCTATTTAGGGTTAATAGGATCAATAAAATCATCGAAAAGAAAAAAATTTAGGAATAAAATGAGTTATAGTTTAAGGATCATCAATTAAATTTAGTTTTATTTCTCATAGAATGTGGTGATTTTGTTATTGAATAAGAATCTAAGTGTGATGACTAAAACTAGCGTACCAATCAACTCAAAATACTATTTCATCTTCTTCTTTGGCTATAACCTTAATAATATGATGTAAATCATAAGGTTTATTATACCAAACAAGATTAGAAACAATATATACTTGATCCTAAACAATATCAATATCATGTTGGATGATAAGAGGGGTACCACCAATTGGCATGGATAAAAGGAACATAAATAAAGAAAGAAATAATAAATAAATGATCTTTAAAACAACTTCTTAATGGATTTACCAAATTTATTGATGGTGAAGAATGTCATGTCAATGAATAAATCCTTTCACCTATCATGAAGGTCAATTTGGAATAAAAAATAATAATCTTAGGGGATTTATGGAACAAATGTTTATCCCAAGATGTGCAAAGGGGTTTTTTAATAGTTCTAGAAATAATCAACAAAATGTAAATGTGAATTGAGCATCATAATATTTTTTAATGTAGGTTTTACTAATGTAGGTTTTGTTAATGTAGGTTTTACTATGTGAGGCAAACTCTTGAAGGAAAGATATTTGATCCTATGAATAGTATATCTCTTTCTTATCAGTTTCAATATCAAAATACACTAAATCAAAGTAAAGGAAAAATCATGTAAAATACCTAAATAAAAATAGAAGAAATGAAAATTGAATCCAAACAAAGAGATAGAAAAAAAAAATCACTAACCAATAAATTAATATTTAACCACTAATTAATCAAATGAAACTTAACTAAATTTAAACTAAACCTAATAAAATAAAAACAAAGCCTACCTAAATGAAAATAATGAACAACATAAAAAAAATCTAAATTGATTAAGATCTATTTCAAATAAAATGAGAAAATGAAAGACTAAGAAAAAAAATCTCAAATTAGTAAAGTAATATAAAAATAATAAAGATTAATATAGAAATACTTTAAAATAGTAAATAAATCAAATAATGAATTATAAGCTAAGTCTAACTATGAGCAAAATAAATAAACAAAAAATAAAATTAAGCTAAAAATAAAAATAAACTAAAATAGAAAGAAAGTTTGTGCAAGACTTTTAACAAGAATCGTCTTATAAGTGTAGAATAAACTTTATTGAAAAACAAATGAATGAATATTATTAAAAAAAAAATCTTCAAATTAGAATCAAATACAATCACTAGATTAAAAATTTGTCATAAAATATAATGTATTAATCATTATTTAGGTCAATTACATGAAGTTATGCATATGTGACTACATATATACAATTATCAATGATATTAATAATTGATAATATTTAGATAATTAATTATGAATAAATCAAAAAACTTAATTTACTTACATTATTAAAATAGATTACTTTAGTCATATAAAATGTTATTTGGTCTATCTACAAATTATTATTCAATCTCATAGATGTTTGCACAAAAGAAGAAAGAGTTGTAAAATTATGAAAACTAAAGATATCTTGATACATGTGTGTTTCTCTCTTTGTTATGTCTATTCAATCTCCTTATAAAGTAACTCTCCTTTGAGATATTTATGACTCAAGTTATAACTAACTTTAGTTATTTGTAGTTATAAAGTTAATTTGCTTTTAAAATTCAATTACTTTATAATCAATTACTTTATAAGTTATAAAGTTTATAACTTAACTTTATATTTTTAAATTGAAATAAGTTCATGAGATTAACTCAATAATATAGACCTATTTACAATCTCTAATCATGTTGGGGTCATTTCATCTTGATTTGGCATCTATTTAGATAATTATTTAACTATGAAGATAGTAAATAATTTTTATATGCTTATATTTAATGATCTAAATCTATTTAACATTATAATCCATAAAGTATAATTTATCAAAATATATCAAATGATTAAAATTAAAATATGAAAAAAATGTAGGAATATTGATTTAATGTCTTTTGAAATGAAGAGTTCAACTCTTCCATGTAAGTTGACCATAATAATATCAAAATTGCATCTTTCAACAAAACCCTAAACCGCAAAAGTATTTATGACAAACAATATATAAATATCTCAAAATAAATGAAACACAAAGTCAAAAATATCACAAACATCTCAATCAGAGTCATTGCTAGATATGAGATCAATGAGTGGGGATCCTTTATCTATCTTATATTTAATATATTTCATTGGTGAAACATGTAAACCAAATTAGTGCTCCCACAATCATCATCCACCTCAAGATTTAATTTCTTAAACATAAGTGGCACCATAGGTTAAATCATAGGGCTTGTACCACATTTATTACTAGAAGAAGTGAGTTTATGTAGTATAGGTGAAGAGGGTCTAGTTTAAAAAATAATAAAGCTTCATTTTATCTATTGGACAAACATACATACAAATATATAAGATATTCTGCTCCTATATTCAAGGAGAGACTATCTCCATAAAAACTATTTAGTTTTGTTTATTACTCACATAACAATACACGGCTTTAATAATATGAGTTGTTAAAACAACTCCAAAATAAAATGAATATTATTGTTAATATAATAATAATATTACTAACTAGTAATATTTAGAAAATAATAATTACTTATGTAATTATTATTTATCCACCCACATGGAACACTAACTCATATTTTTTAACATTCCCCCCTTTAGTGCAAAGATGTGGAAAACTTATCTTTGTACTTTCACTTACTTTCATGATTAGGTGATTTTCCATTGGTTAATCACAAACCAAGACATAATGGTTTTCATACGACTGACCAAAAATCAAGAGTGGTGGCTTTCCATTGGTTTACCACAAACCAAGATAGAATGACGATGGTTTTCAAGTGGTTTATCAACAACCACATCATGATGTGTCAAGGATTATTATCAATTCTCATCATATCCCACTGCAAGGAATAACATAGGAAAAGTTTCTCACACAATACCCATTGAAAAATTGGAAATGGAACATTGGAATTATGTTCCCCCCCTCAATGTGAAATTTCTACTTATTCAATTAGGAATACTAAAAACTAGAAGCAAACACATAAATAAATAAAAAATATGCCACCAAACCTTTGATGTGGCCCCATCATTGGTGACTGATGAGAGGTCACTAAAAGACGTCCATCCTCTATGTATCCTCCATCCTCTAGTTACTTATTTAGTACAAGAAATTGTCAGAAATGTATCTGCATTCTTCTTGTTCAAATTCATCTTCTTCCTTTAAGCCTTATTTTATGACTATATTGGATTCATTACTAAGTTATCCACTAAGCACATCTCTAACTTGAGGTCTAAATTATGTAGAAGTATGTCCCTTTTTCTTATAGTAGTAACATTCAATTTCTCCTTCATTTTTGGAAAAATTCTTATGCTTCCTTTTGATGTACAAAGCCTTTTCTTCTTCTTCATCTTCTTTGGTCCTTTTTTATTTAGGTATGAGAGAAAAAATCATGTCTTTTAGAGTTTTAAAAAGCATTTGACCAAGATTAAAGACCACATGAGTGTATTTTGGAGGCAAATTATTCAATAATATAGCTTTTGCATCTTCATCATCAACTAGATCTTTAAATTTTACTAATTATCTAGTAAGAGATCTAAAATAATTAATGTGATTGGACATGGTGACCTCATCATTCATTTTGAACCTAAACAACTAGATTTTTAAAGAAAACTTGGCATTGACTGCTTTTACTCCAAATAATTAGCTTAATTTTTCCCACATTTCCTTTGATTTTTTCTCTAGATTGACATAATGTAACTAAGTATCTGAGAGAGGAAAGCCAATAATAGCTTTATCTTTATCATCCCTCATTTCCCATTCTGATAATTTGGTCACATCTGTAGGTACTGATTCTTTTCCATCTACTATCCTCTAAGATTTTTGTTCATCTACTAAATTTGGATCTTCACTTTTCAAGTGTGAAAATTGAGCCCATTGAATTTTTATAGTGGTACTTCCATTCTAAGATAGAGAAAAAAAATAAAGGTGGAAAAAAAAATAGCAACACAATTATAACATTTATAACATGTCAACTTAAAACTAAAGAATGGAGAATGGATAAATGACTCTAGTGAGATAAAAATAAAGATGACACTAATATTATTACACAATAAACATGACTCAATTATAATAAACTAAATTCTATATAAATTTATGATTTACACTTTAGAACATTGACCATCTAAGAAGAAAAATAAAACCTAAAACATATGAATTAAAGTATATAACTTTTAACTAACTCTAGACTTAATAAAAAAACAACATAGCACTTATAAATTAATTGTATCTAGTTATGGATAGACACACAATTGAGTTTATAAAATAGCAATGCATGTGGACAACATCAACATTCATGGTAGGGATAAAGCTGGAGCACAACACTTTGGATCCAGGGGGAGTCACAAGATACCAAGTAAATGAACCTTTTAATCTATAAAAGCATCGATGAGTCAAAGTATTGACAGGTGGATAAAACATCAATGAGGATGTCCAACTACGCAAAGATTTCTTAGATATGATGTAATTTTGACTTAGGATATAAGTCATTCAATGCAATATAGGTGTACTTTATACAATATTAACATCAATCAAAGCATTATCTAACACTGAATAAATCAAACATGCTAATATTTTGATGACAAGGTTCAGATATTTGTTGGCATAGTTGAATAATAATGTAATATTCATCTCCCTAAATAGATTTTACACTCCTCTAATAAAATATCTCCTACAACTAAATCACATTCCCATATGAGGATAAGATCAAAAAATCTTTGATACCAAATGAAAAATTAGTAAATCTTCATTCTATCTACTGAACAAACATACATACAAATATATAGGAGTGTCTATTCCTACATTCAAGGAGAGACTATCTCCATAAAAACTATTTAGTTATATTTTTTATTAATGTAAAAATACACATCTTTAATAATATGAGTTGTTAAAACAACTCCAAACCAAAATGAAAAATATTTCTAATATAACAATAATAATACTAACTATTATTATTTACAAAATAATAATTACTTGCATAATTATTATTTACCCACACACATGGAGCACTAACTCATATTTTCTAACACTAGTAATCATATCCAAAAAAGGATGTAGATTATTAATATTAGGATTCAAATTATGAAAGGATGTAACATGATTAAATGCAAGAAGATTATTTGGAACAGATTCAATTGCAATATGATTTTGTTGAAATGATTCACTTAGATTACAAATTATATAAGAATTAGATATCCAAGGGGATATCCTTAGGCATATATGAGATATACCATGAAAATTAATATAATAAGATAAAATATTATTAAAAAAATTATAAATTATAAGATTGGTTACATCAAAGTCTATAGAAACATGAGTTGTATGGTGAAAATGTCTAGAAAAAGTGTTGGCAACCTTATGATCATGAAATGGTATCCCAAGAGAGATATTAAATGAGTGAGTGTCATCACCTAAATGAATATTCATGGAGATAATTCATTTAAAACATCACCATATTATTCTAAACCCAACTGGTCATAATGATTTGCTTGATTTGGTCTTCAAGATTCTTCTTTAGTTTAATCTTTCTCTTTGAATCATGGGCTCTATAGTATATTTAACATATGTAACTATTTATTGTAATATTATAATAAATTATTTATATAACCTACCTCATATGTCTCAAAACTCATACTTCATCTTATACAAGTCATTCCTTTCACAAACTCCTTCATATGGTTTCACTAGCTTTTATTAGGTACTACCCTTTGGGTTCCAAGCACTAAATCTTGATTTAGGATTTAAGAGTTAAATATAAATACTTGAATGGTCATAAATGATCCAAGCATACCTTTATAAACCTATTTTTGGTGTCCAAATAGACTCCACCCTTCAATTCCACACCCAAGGTTCACCATGCTCTCATAAGGCTTGTAGCCTTCTTTTAAGAAATTCTTCTTTATTGAGTCAAACCAAGAAATTTTCCAAATATTTAATTAAATTTACAGACCTATTTTATCCCATTTTATAAATTTACAAATTTTCATTACTTAGCACTCCTTCTAGCTATCACTTCCTTTGTAAATTAACCATCTTTTTGGCCTATTTAGCCCTATTTCCACTCCACAGTCCTCAAATCCATAATTTTACGTATATTATCAATCCCAAACCACTTCCATAATTATTATCAACTCAAATATAGTATTATTAAAAAAAAAAGAGCAAATTCCTAGGGTTAAAACTCTCAGAAATGAAAAAACCCTAGTTCTATGGTTTCATTAGCCCTATACAGGCCGTGGGTATTCAAAATTCAATATCTTTAGTTAAAAAACATTTTAAAAGACCAAATCACCACAAAAATTTATTTTTTTACAACCTATATATTTTCAAATAGGTCTGAAGCTTTATTCAATCCATTAAGGGCTTGAATAATGCAAAACTCAGTCATAAATGCTCTCTTTTTATTGATTGTGCAAGGTTTCCTTGGCGAAAACTCTTTCAAATGATTTAAATATTTCAC
>JARHVA010002984.1:390000-397500 GCA_037957365.1 Torreya grandis | reverse complement strand
GATGATGGTTATAACTAAGATGGGTAGGACTTCCAAATGAAACTCATAAATAGGGAAAGGAACGGCACAAAAGGAGGCTTGTGGACCATACAAGATGGAAACCTTTCAAGACTAGCACTTAACCTAAGGTTTGACAAGAAATCAAAAGACTAATGTCTACTGTAAGTTCTTGTATCACATGGATAATCAAACACACTTAGGAGTAGACAGATATATGGTAGTTGTCAATTGGAAATCCAAGAAGAAATTAATATTGGCAATATCTTTAGTAGAAGAAGAATACATGGCCACTTCAAAGGTAATTACACAGATCTTATGGCTCATAAAAGTTCTTTTAGATTTGTAGGAGTAACAAGTTTTGTCAACACCTCTCATGGTTAAAAACACTTCTGTAATCTAGATGGTAAAGAATCTAGTCTTTTATGACCGAACCAAACATATCAACAAAAAAAATTATTTTATTAAGCACTATGTGAAAGATGATAGTGTCAAATTATAACATTTCCCAACAACAAAGCAACTAATAGACATCCTGAAAAAAGTGCTTGGATGAGAAAATTTTGAAAATTTCAAAGGAATGCTTGGTCTCACAAAAACCCTTGTGGATTAAGGGGGGATGCAATATTATTGTATATAATATTTCCTAATTCCTAGGAGTAGTTTCAGATTTACTTTTGCTTTCTGGTGTGTATCTCAAGAGTCTTAGAGGTATTTTAATGGACTTCTTCGTAGGTGAACTAATTAGTCATCTTTTGGCTTATAAATTGTAATGTTGGATTCTATTTGACTTTAAATCATGAAATGGAATTTCATTATCATTCCACCAACATTGTTTCTAACCTATCATTGGTATTAGATCCTAGAATTTTGATTAGTTACTTATTTTCCATTCCTTCTCATTTTTAGTTGTATGGACCTGCATATATATGTTTGAGAATAACTCCACCTATTAGGATTATGTACTATGTGATATTTAAGTTTTGGACTTGCATTGGACTATCTACAGGGTATGTAACATCAAATCAATTGAAGGACATGTCTTTGATAATGTATAACTATATTTTGGCTATATTGAACTTCACTCAGACTTGTCAAATACATTTAGCCAATAATAATATATTCTTAGACCTATCAAATTACGTAGAAAAGTGTTTTAGCAACATCTAATGAGATATGTGGAGCTATTTGAAAGGTGTGGAGTAGAATTATAATTTCTTAAATTTGTGTGGGATTATCTAAGACTAGAATTTTGCTATCTTATACTTAAATTTCAATTATTTTGGGTTGTGTGCCATTCAAATCAGCTGTCTTGACTAGATATAATCCAATTATGAGTGTGGTCCATGGTATCCTAATCTCATGAGAGGATATAAGCACATTATTTCAGTCTTACATGCTCAAATGATTCATGAAAGTTTCTATATGATGAGGTCAAAAACATATCTTTTTTTTTCAATATTAAAGAAGGCCATACATTTCTAATCCAATATTATAATTTTTATCATGCAAGACAAATGGGGAAGTGAGAGACATTTTATGCTTTTCTATTTAAAAATCAAAATATTCATTTTCATTTAAGTTCTTATTTTCAAATTTTGAAAATCTTTTAAATTTGGAGCAATTTTCTCATTGAAATTGCCTTGAGAAAGATACTGTAAGTAAAATTGGCAAACAACAACCAATTTTTGTAACTCAAGGTGAAATAAGGAGAGCTATTCTTTTTATCCATTCATGTATGTTAAAAAACATAGATTTGGAAATCAAGAAAAACTAAGTATATTGATGTATGAGGTTTTCCTTTTAAGCTGGTGTTAATGACAAAATTAATCCTTTTCATTACATTTGCGTATATAGAAAAGGGGACTATTTTGGAGTGATAAGGAACCAATTAGGGTTAAACTAAAAATCAAAACCTCCAAAACTCATACCAAAAAAATTAAAACCATTCATTCCATCAAATTTATTATCGACACTACCTTGACTAACAAAGATAGTTGGCTAAAATGGTCTCAACAAGTGGATAACACACTCATCCTCAATGATCTATGGTTTGATATTTACAATGGGGAAAAACAACCATCTGAATTAATAAGGAATGTAAAGAAAAATCACACATAGAAGTAGAAAAACTAGAAGGTATTGGCCTTAATGAGGGCCTCAGTGGATGAATATTAGTTTCATCATATACAAGGGTGCAATACACAATGGGAAGCATTTCACAAATTGAAATACCTATATGACTCCCATTTAGAGTTGGAATACATTCAGTTATTGTTGAATCTATTCAACATAGAGTTGAAAGATGGTGATGTGATAGATTGGCTTTAGAGATATGAGCTATCAAACATGATGTTAAAGTAATAGGTGTCAAAATTGGCATATACATGACTGCATTCATAAAATCCATCCTTTCAAAATATTCAACCTATTTGGAGTCTCCACAAGAAATCAATTAGTGTATGATTCTCATATTTGACCAGTTGGTCGAAAAGATGACAGAAAGAGAAAAGACCTTTGGAAGGAAAACCAAAAAAATAGGTGAAAGTGTGTGCTATGTCTAATAAATTTCCTCCAAAACATCAAACAAGGACAAAACTTCCAAAAATGAAGTAAATAACATGTACAAGAGAAAAGGTAGAAAAATGAAAATCATGGCAGTCAAAATCAAAAATATAATGATAAACAAAACCTCTACTATGAATAGTGTGACAGAAAAGGTAGCCATGAGACTCATGAATGTAGGACTCTATGGGAGAAAATTGAAGGATACCATAAAAAAAATAAAGAGGAAAAATCTAAGAAATAATCAAACGAGTCAAATTTAACCCAATTCACTGATGAATGTGTTGTCTAGTATAGATGATAAAGCAAACAATGTCTCAATTAGATTTTCATATTTTATGCTTGGGTTCTTGACATTGGTGCCACTTAACATATGAATTTTTTAAAAGACTTATTTGATTAGTACAATGAATAAATGTGTGGCTCATTATACTTTGAATATAGATCAAGGCTGCAACCATAGAGAAGTGGTACAATTTGACTCAAGTGTCTTTGGCTTCCAGAATACAAACTTGAGAATGTTCTCTACCTTACTCAATTGAAATGAAACTTGTTATCCGTAGTGATCATAAGGCAACAAGAACATTTCATTTTTTTTGTAAAGGTGATGCCACAATCAGGAAAGAAAGTGACAATCGAGTCATCTTGATTGGATATGAGGAAGGGAAACTACTCAAACTCAAGGGTGAATAATCAAATTCAAGGAATTATGCTCATCTCATGGAAGATGGAAAGTCTCCAAACATCTTGTAGCATGCTTGATTTATGAATACACATGATAAAAACACACAAGAGAACCATTTTTGAATTCACAATGGAAAGTAGATAGAAAATTGTAGCTTGTTCATTTAGAATTATGTTCTTTTCCAATCCTTTCCACTAGTAGTCATAAGTAATTCATGTTATTAATTGATAATTACAACAAGATGACGTGGATATACTTTCTAAAAAAGAAATCAGAAGCCTTTGATACTTTCAAAAAGGTTCAAATAATGATTGAAAATGAAGCATGAAATTGCATCAAGACAATCAAGATAGATAATGGTGGTGAAGTCACATCAAATAAGTTTGAATCCCATCTTGAGAAAAATGAGATCAACCACCATCTCATAGTTCCTCACATTCCACAACAAAATGGAGTAGTTGAAACAATGAATAGAACTATGATGAATATGGTTTATACAATGTTGTACTTCAAAGGGGTAAATTTTCACTGTTAGGCTAAAGTAGCTAAAACAATAGTATACCTTCATAATAGATCACCATCAACAGCTCTTGAATCAAAGACTTCATATGAGATATGGTGTGGTCATCTCCCTTTAGTGCAACATCTTTTGATTTTTAGAACCACTTGTTATGCATTGATTATAAAGGAGCAGAGAAATAAACTAGACCATAGGAGTTGAAAATACATCCACTTAGGATATTGTGATTCCTCCAAGGCATATAGACTATACAATGAGAAAGAGAAGAAATTTCTTATTGCAAGAGAAGTTATCTTTTATGAGAATGTAAAGGACAAAGAGTATATTGAGTAGTAGTTGAGTCGATTGGACAAATATAAAAAGTTTTATGTGTACAAAGAGAGTGATTTAAATGTTCTATAAAATGAGCGGGGGACATAGAGTTGGGAATCTATTAATTTTTTATTATCTCCAATACACTATCTTGAAACTCCTCTTGAAGGAGAGAGTGAAAATTCATCAGATATTAAATAAGGGCCGACAGAACAAAGGGAAGATAGTGAAGGAACTTTAGAGGATGAAACTAAAGCACCTACAACATAGAATAAGATGCCTAAGAGGGGCACTTAAATAGTAAAATATGTGAGTCCTGATGAAGTTACAAAAATAATCACGTGAAGTGCACACACAATATACTCTCAACCAAATAAGTCTATTGATGAAATTCAAAACATGATTGTAAAACTCGTATTGAATGATTCTCAAGAGGAACTCAATGTTGTGTTTAACTCAAAACTAAAAACTTTCTAACAAGATAAGAATCTTGACTCTTAGAGAAAAGCAATGAAAGATGAGTATAATTCACTGGTGAAAAATGGGACTTGAAAACTAGTTGATCCGCCATATGATTACAAATTGATTGGCTAGAAGTGGGTCTATCATAATTAATTCAAGACAAATGACTCAGTTTACAAGCACAAAGTAAGGATTGTCACAAAGTGGTATGCTCAAAAGTAAGGAATTGACTATAATTAAACCTTTATGCCCACAACAAAATGGACTACCATTCAGACCATATTGTATTTGGTATCTCAAAATGGATGGAAAGTTTATCAAATGGATATCAAAACTATATTTATAAATGGATACCTTAAGAAAACTATGTACATAAAACAAAAAAAAATGGTTTTGAAGTAAAGGGACAAGAGCACAAGGTCTGCAAATTGGAAAAATCATTATATGGATTGAAATAAGTCCCTTGAGCATGGTACAAAAAAATAACTAAGTACCTCATAAACATGAATTTCAAACATTTTGAGTTTGAAGATGCAACTATTTTCATCAAAATAGTTATATTTATAGTGGTGTGTTTTGATGATTTGGTCATCATAGGGAATAATGAATGGTACACTATAAAATTTAAATTCGATTTGATGAAAATTTGTAAAAAGGCTGATTTAGGTTATCTTCATTACTATTTGTGTATTGAAGTAATTCAAAAACCAAAGTATTTATTCATCACTTTGTAGAAGTATTTTAGTGACATTCTAAACAAGTTTGGAATGGATGATTGTAAGCCATTGAGCATGCTCATGGAACATAATCTCAAATTAGCATATGAAGATTCAACATATTTGGTTGATGCCACTAAATATAGATAACTTATTACAAGTCTGATTATGTAACTACCACTCGACTAGACATATCATTTAAAGTTGGTATCCTGTCGAGATTCATGTAAAAACCTAGGTATATTCATTGGGTAGCATCAAAAAGGGTCCTCAGATATCTCAAAGGCACACAAAATTTTGGGCTCAAATACTCCAGGGTAGGAGACTTCAAACTGGTTGGGTATTCAAATTTTGACTATGCTTGTGATGATGAAGATGGAAAGTCCAGCTTGGGTTTTCTAATGAATATACGAAAAATATTTATCAATTGGAAATCCAAGAAGCAATCAATACTGGTAATTTATTCATCAAAAGCAAAATATATGGCCACTTCAAAGGTAACTAGAGATATCTTGTGGATTAGAAGGGTTCTTTCAGATTTACAAGAGAAATGGGTTTTTCCAACACCTCTCATGGTTGAAAAAACTTTTGAAATATAGATGGAAAATAATATAGTCTTTCATGATCAAACCAAACATATCAATACCAAATTTCATCTGATTGAACACTATGTGAAAGATGGCAGTGTCAAGTTTTAACATTTCCCAATAGCAGAGCAACCAACAAACATCCTGACAAAAGTTCTTAGATGAGAAGAAATTAAAAAGCTTAGAGGAATATTGGGTCTCACAACAACCTCTGTAGATTAATGGGGAATGTAATATTATTGTATATAATATTTCCTAATTCCTAGGAGTAGTCAAACATTTGCTTTAGTCTTCTAGTGTGTATATCAATAGTCCTATAGCTATTTGAATGGACTTCTTATTAAGTGAAGTGATTAGTCATATTTTGGCTTATTTATTGTAATGCTAGATTCTATTTCAATTTGAATCATGAAATAGAATTTCATTATCATTCCTCTAACATTATTTCTGACTTGTAAAAAATGCCTCAAAATTAAATTTTGGTAATTTTATTTTAATTCATTCATCTACTAACAAAAAAATCTGAACACTGTAAAACATATTTCACAAATTCACAATATTCAAATAAAACCTTGACTTAAGAAAAACATAATGTCACATACCAACTATCTATATCTATGCACAAAATTTAAACCAAAACAATTTTTTTGTAGGTCTATATCAAAACTTACAACTAAGTTAAAATTCCTTGTGATCTTTGTGTACAAAATGATTTTGGGAAAAATTTAATTCAAACCATATTTGCCCACATCTCAATATAAGAAAACTACATTTACTACAAATAATATGGTGTGCAAGTTATTTCTCAGAATAATTCAACATAAAAACATTCAAAGGAAAGCAAGATAAAATACCAAGGGTTTCAATAAAAATAAAATAATTTCACAACACATTGATACAAAAAAATATATGCATTCACATGATCTTGTATGAGACTAAAACCTCTATTTATGCTATTTATTCCAAAATATCAACTGAGTCAAAAACTGAATGCTCTATGTCTTGTTTTAAATATTAATTAGTTTAAATTATCAAAACATCATGCAAAATTATTGATTAAAATAAAATATCACAAACCTTAAGGTTTTGTAGGTAACTAGAAATTGAATACACCAAAAAAAACTAAAAATAGTAGATTATAAATATTTACATGCAAAATGTTGAAATTACTTCCATGTTGAGTCATTAAAATTCACTGTCTATTTTGTTTTTATTTTTTTTTAATTCTACAACAAAAATGAGTGGATGTCCTCATGAACATTATAAACTTGTTATTTCACCAACCACAAAAAAAACTTGAAGTTTTAACTACAAATACCCAAATTAAAATAATACACACTTTGTATGAATGGAAAACTTTCTAACAGTATGCTCTCTCAATACAGTGAAAACACTTGCTTGTCTCCATTATACAAAATGTACTCAAATGAGTTAAAAAAAATTCATCTATACCTAATTTTATGATCTTTGAGTACCAAACCTTTATCAAATTATGATAATCAACCACCATGTCCAAATATGCCTACCACTTAGAATTGGTTATGGGGAAATTTATAACCCAAGATCAAATTATATACCTTAGAAACAACCATATATCTAACCAAAAGGAAAGTCGTGATGTTATGACCTTATCAAAATGTGCAAGCAAATGTCAAG
>JARHVA010002984.1:367500-385000 GCA_037957365.1 Torreya grandis | reverse complement strand
CTAGGAATATTTATTTTCTTCAAAGAAAAAATAATAGAGAATCTATAGAACTAGACATAGTAATCCTTGGAATAATTAGAGGTAAATCTATAGATAGAATATCCACATTGGCAATAGATGAAACAAGGTTATAAACTACCTCATTGATGTTTTTTCTCTATTCTTCTATGAGTATTTTTTGATCTAAAGTGTTAGTTGGGTTTATTTTACCTGTGGACCTCCCATACTCATGGATTTATATCTTTCCAATTATGCATCTTCATCATCTAGGGGTTGCTCTTCACTTATTTCTAATCCTGACCCCTTCATTCTTTATACACTATTTTCTTATTCACCAGTTGAATACCCAACTAATTATATCACCTATTTAGGCTCCTCTTCCTCTGATTCCTTCTCATAAATGGATTCTTCTAAGGTGGGAAGACCAAGTGATGGTTTTTATTCTAATTTATGTTTATTAGAGGAGGTTGGAAGATCTTTATGTTTCCTAAGGTAAGTGACCATAGGGGGGTGAAATATAGAGGAGATGGTGAAATAATTGAAGGAACTACCATGGTGGAAATCATAATTACAAGTGGTGGTGAAGGAAAGGTTGGTGGGAAAATGGTGGTGGAATTGAGAATGAAGTAGGAGATGAAATGGTAAGGAGTGCTTGAAGACATGTTTCCATACTGATGATTGTGGATGTAGGTAAACTTAGTAGAGGAGATTGAGGAGGAGTAGTTGGAATAAAAAAGAAGGAATCCTATATAAACTTAGGGAGACTAACCTAGGTGGATATTATAAGGGGTGACATAGGTGTCATAATAAAAGTTCTCATATTTTTTATATTCGAAGGAGGTGTAGACTTTTAATTTTTTGTAGTTTTTCCCAAAACTAGATTAGTATCAGCTAAATTTAAAGAGGGTAATTGAGGATGAGGAAGGCCTCTTATAATTTTGTTTCTTATTTGGGGGTTAGGCTCCCTCTAGCTGTTGGACTCTCCCTCTTACAAATATGTTTGTTATTTTATAAGAGAGGGAGGTTGATTTTGTGTCTTTGAATCTTGTGTCTAGTCTACAGGCCACCGATATCTTCATGCTCTTTATGCCTATTTTTATATGACCTAAACCTCATGTTGAAGAGCCTAATCGCATATCATATTCATTCGATTATCTTTCATTCTTGTCTAAAACTCAGTATCATCTGATGTATTCAAAAAGACAACATCATGATCATATTGCTAGTGACCATATAAGATGTTCACCTTATTATATTTAAGGTTTTGGAGGGATGCCTTGATATTATTTTGGGGGTCCCATTCCCTACATGGGGCCACCTTTAGATTGTAATAAATCTTGTCCTTTCCCACTTGGTTGAAATGTGGCTTATCCACATATTGAAGTTGTTTAATGCTCAAGGGGGTTTTAAAGTAATAGGCCAACTATTTATGTCCTAACTCCTCATTAATTTTATTACATATTTGGTAGATGTATTCTTCTTCTATAATTTTGTATGAGACATGGAATTATAAGAATAGGGGAGATGATTTTTTCCCTCTATTTTGATGATTGTGACATTGGGGTAATACCAATAAACCCCCATTTGGCTAAGGCTTCTTGTCATGTATTTATAAAATCTTGGCATCCAAATGCCATGAATCACCTAGTATACCATAGGGTATATTTCATTACATATCCTTTGCATTTTGTTCTTGAATCTATATATAAACATGAAATAGTAGTCTTTATAGATTATGTTACCCAAGTATTACATTATCAGGTGCCATAGTTACCCACGGGTCTTATGAACTGTACCTAATACTACATCAAATAAATAAGACACCATGCAAAAAAATTCCATCAATTTATCTCTACTCATGACTAAAAATTAGTGTCTTCAACCTGACACTTATAATGTCACCTAAGATGACTATCTTGTGAAAGGTCAATAAAATGTCCAAGAAGTGGACCCATTCACTATGTACATATGCGGTGCTTTCAAAATCGTATAACCTATTTAATAACAATACCCTACCAAAAATAAATGTAACTTATTTTTTGATTTTTATAAAATAAAAGCAATCCCTAGAAAAAGTTCTATTTTTAAATAAATCCCTAAGCAAGTTTGTGTAAGGCATTACCTCAGGTTTCTCCACCACTTGATGAATTCCTATTTATTTAATTTATAGTAGGTTATTGATGTATTAATTTCTTTTAGGAGATATATGGACCCATGTGGAATAAGTACTATAAGATCCACTACATCCATTAGTTCCAAGTAGTGTTGGAATTTGAAGTTAGGGGCACTCTTATCAAATACAATGTCCATGTATTCGAAACTCCCAATAAATAAATACACATAAGGGGATTGAATATGTACTTGATTTAAATATGATGTAATTTTATGTGCCTAAATTTTGTAATTCCTTATATAAATTACCTGAGTTTCTCCTTGCATGTTTACTGACAAAACTACGGTTTTTCAGATGTTTGAAGGCTCAAAATTGCAATGGTCAATTAATTGGGTAATTGTGAAATAACTAGCATTCATAGATATTTTATATATATCATTCAAAAGTCTAAGATTTTAATGCATTCAAGTGTCATTAACATGAATAAATACATTTTTATTTATTTATGATTTTAATTTTAACGTGTCATTCAACTTTGGTGGGTTTGAATTTTCCACATGGTAACTTGTCATTATCCTATTTAAAACTAGTGTCATTTCTTTGCTTACTAGCTATTTTGATTTACTATTGAATTTATTTATGTTTACTTTATCCATGAATCCCATTAGTTGTGCCACTCATCCATTCTTCACTCAGTCATTCTCTTTTAGATTTGTAATTCTTCTTTGTATACTTCAAGGTCATGAGTTAATGTTGTTGACCCACGTGGAACAATCTCAGTCCTATGAGAACTCAGGAGGTCAGAGTTGTGGTTGTTTTTATGTTTAAATTTTTTATTTCTGAAAAATATCTAGGTGAATTGAATAATAATATTTGGCATGTCCTTGGATACCTAGAGGCTCAAAAAATCAGGGCCATGATACCATTGAACAATTGCCTTTGCTTTTATATCTCTGAAGTTATGGTTAAATAAAAAATGTACCAAGTGTCACCTCGTCAAATATCAAAAGATTAGAATCATTAGACTATGTGAGTTTAGGAACATTATACTTTTTTAATCCTTCTACGGTCCTATTTGACAAAAATATGCCAAGTCCTAAATTCTTAGAATTATGGAAGCTCAAAACCATTAGGCTGTGCAGATCAAAGCCATTAAATGATTGACTTTTTAAAGATTATATGTTTATAGGTTCTCATAAATGCACCATGTGGTTAAGTTTTTGTATTTTGATGAATTATAAAACTTAGAATTTTATTTTTGACTTTGAAGGCTCTGTGTTATGATGTAACACCCCTTATCAATGTCTAAGAGTCAAGGGACTTCGAAGGATTATAAACTTTTTTGAAATCCAAAGGCTCTAGGTAATGTTGTAATTCTACCTATTAATGTCTAAGAGCTAGGGGAATTAAAAGGATAATAAATATTTTTTAAATCTAAAGGCTCTGGGTAACATGGTAGTGCCTCCCACCTAATCTCATGAAATAAAAGTAAGGATCGATCATGGATGATTAACAAGTCCCTGATGATAATTCTATGATTATACAAAAGTATAAAGGAACACTATGGTAAAAATATTATTAGTTCCATTAGTCCATAAATAAAATGACAATTTTTTTGAAAAAATTATGAAAACCCACATTTCAAAATAACTCAAAATGATATTTCAAGCCTTGATTTTCATAATTCAAACTTTTGTAAATTTAGATTTCTCAAAATAACATTAAACTTCTATACGAATGAATTCATATTATTGACTTATAAGGTTTATAGGACCCTAAATAATATTTCCATAAATTTTGGGTTCCCTTTTAAAATTTTGAAGTGGGGGGTGTGTGTTAAGTCATTACAAATGATGACTCGCAGGTAAATATATTTTTCCTATTTTAATAATCTAAAATTTTAGCAATGTATCATGACAAAATTTAGCCCTACCTAGAAAAAAAAAACATAGAAATTTTTTAAATAGACTCTTAATTCCTCATGAAACATAATAAACCTTTCATTCCTTGGATTTGAGTGTGTGATTTTGTGAAATTAATTCTTTCTTATCATGATAATTTTGACAAAGTCTTCGATAAACACTCTAGGTTTCATTTTGACTTTGATATTTTGTAACCAAATAGTAAGGGAAGCTTAGGAATTACTCTACTTTCATCTAATAATTTATAACCACAAAAAATATACCTCTAATTCCATTCAAAGACTTGCTCTAATGCAAACCAACCATTCATATCCCCTGTAGAGATTACTTGAATCACCCATCTACTATAAGTTTATATAATTTGTTTTGAAAACATAGAAAGAAGAAAGGTTAAGAATCACCATTGGATGGGAGTATGTTTAAAAAAAACTTATTTTTATCAATATGTCCCTATCGGTGTGTCTCTATTTCTATGTTTATTACATCTCATCGATTTCTTAACATGTAGTCATGCAATCAATATTTGAAGATGAAAAATATGTCTAAAATTTACATGATTATATCATAGTAAATCTTATCAATATAGTAAACTCATTCAGTGTAAGAATAATTGAATTCAATCATGACACATACCTCAATCCCAAAAAAAATTTACTGTCAAAATAAATCCATGTGAGAATTGTTGTAAGCTTAACACGCACCCTGCCAGGTCTTGAGACCTACTTCAAGTGACAAAATGAAAATAACCCTAGGTTGTGGGTGAACTATAGTAAAGGTAAATATATATAGAAGGTCAACTCCTTCTCAAACCAAAATTCACCTGATCTAATATTAAGTCATAACTTGCTAACCTATGCTAACAAGGATTAATCTTAGCTACAATTATGCCTTTTGTCATGGAAAGGGAGAATATATTGAACTAAAACTAAAAATGGTGTAATGCACCAAGACTCAAGGTCTCCTTTGCCTACCTATATTATCATAATAAAACTAAATAAGGATTGAATTTATCTTTCACACTCTCCAAATAAGAGTTCTCATGCATTAGTATTTCATATAGAGGAGATTATCTATGTTTAGAATTTGAAGGGGTAGATAAAAGGTCCTAAACAAGACATAATTAAATATTATCTAAAAAATCTCACTTACAGAATTAGTTTTAATCACAACATATGACCTGCAAAAGATCAACCCAATTATAACAAGATGAACAGATATGGACATACACAAGGGAGAACAATTTATACCACATATGTACATCATTAAATAACAAAAATCATAGAATAATACAAGTATAGGGAAGGTAAACACAATATTTTATTAAGTCTAAAGGCTTAAAGAATGTATTACAAGTCTCTAATTGAGTAGAGCCTTGTCATACCCAAAGAAGGGATAAAAAGGAGGCATTTTCAGCCCAATATATAGAAAAGGAGAGATAAGAGAGAGGAGAAAACACCAAGTTATATAAATGTAGGTGTTACAACATAAATAAACCTATTCAAGAGAGAAGACAAGCATAAAATAAGGTCATTTGTAGCAACCCCACTAGGATTTACTAGAATATAGTAATTTTATTTAAAAAATTAATTACATATATTCTTAATATATATTTCACCACAAGAAACTTAATTAGTGACCTTTAACTAATTTCATTCATTTAGTTAACCAATATGTTTATAACTAATATACTTAACTAAGGATCACCATGAACAGAAATAACAATCATGAATAGTACTAAATAGTAAAATTTTAACCTTGACTGATACAACATTACATCCACTACTTTAGAAGTATAATGCATAAATGTTACATTTTTTAGCGATATATAATAACAAGACCATTTCAAATAATTTAGACTTATGTCCCACAAACGAGACTAGAAATAATGTTAGAAAAATAATAATTTTCATGTATTCCAAATAAATTAGACTACGTTTATGGTCATAATTTAGATTGATTACCCATATATTTCACTCAATATAATTTATAATTAGAAAATTTTGAATAATTTATATTTTTTTAATAGTTTTGTTTGGAGGTGGATTGATAATAAGTCCAAATTATTTAAAATGGTTCATATAGTATGTATAATGATAAAACATGATACAGAGCTCCATGGAGCAGAGTCTTCATGACTCAGTAGTCTCCACAACTCATGTATCAATTTATAATCTCGAGTGTAGTCCCTAGTATGGTACTCTAGCTAGGAGAGAGAGCATCATCTAAGCATTTTTCCACACCAACCATAGACCATAGATTCCCTACACTATATTTAAAACAATAGGATGGCCCTCCCTTCATGGATGGGTAGATAATGATAGTGCGAGAATCTAGAGTAATAAATTAGAACCTGTGTGTTTGAAGATATCTAATACAAAATAACTACCATAAATAAATCTATACTAATATGATATCTCACAAATATGAAATGATAATATTGAATTAAAATATTACTTTGGCCATATTTTTCAATAATTAATGGTCTCTAGGATTAGTCAAATTGATAAAGACCACTCAATCAAGTTACACCTCATCTTGCATTGATGGCACTAATTAATCTAGTGTAATCCATCCACTAGTTATTTAGGGTCATGAATGTGAGATTAGGTAAAATATATAATAATATAAAAACTAATAGATTCATTCAAAATATTTCCCTTTAACTAATAATAATTATGCTAAGTATATAAATATCACATACATTCATTTAGTCTATCAAATGAAATGAAATGAATCCATATATCTAGTTTATTAAAAATAATAAATAGAATCATAAATAATTCTAAACATATCATCTAGTTATAATCATATCAAAACTACTAGTTACCCAAATTATAAAGTAACTTATAATGCTACTTCATCCATGAAATAAGGATTATAACATAGGATCTATATTTTTTCATATTCCACATATAAAACAAAATCAAGTCCAAACATATTACTATGTTCCATATTTAAAATTTTAAATACATTATTTTAATACTTCAATCAACATTAAGATATATATATATATATATATATATATATATATATATATATATCATCATCATCATAATACTTTTATACATAACACAACTACACACATACACACACACACACACACACACACACACACACACACACACACACACACACACACACACACACACACACACACATGAATGGTATAATACTTTTTCATAGTTACATAGTCTACAATCATATAATGTTTTTCAACGTGAAAAAATATGTTTCATATTAATTAAAATAGAAATTACATTCTATACATGTAACAAAATTCTAAAGGAAAAAAGGACAAGAAAAGGATAAAAACATCCCAAACATAGGAGTAAACAAAACCCCATTTCTACAAAGCCCCACAAAAGGGGAAGTGTCAACACTAAATGGAATGGTGACATCAATAAAAAGTAAGTAGCAAGGCAAGAAGGTTATCAAATTAGTTGGAAAGATATCCGATATATTTATCAATCCTACCTTTTTTACCTTTCTTATTTTTGTCTTCCTACGACGGTCCTGGTGAGGGGTCCATCATGGCAATGTATAAATATATTGTCTCATAAACTAAAGGTGTGTTTGTATTCAAAGGATACAAATTTGAAAGAATACCTAGCTCCTTGTCTAAGTTTGAATTTTATGATTCGTGACCTCTCTTCACACCACTTGATAGATTCCTTGAAAGGGTATTTAGATCATCTCCTCTATCCCCCAAGTCTGGGATGACTTCTACAATAGGTGTATCTAGTACTCCAACTTTATTATTTATAGATTTTGTTGTATGTTGATTATCCTTTCCTTGATCATCACCTACATCCACTACCTCTTGATCTAGAGGAATCCTTCTTTTAGACATTGATTTGGTCCCCATTTTGAGTTGGAGCTTAGACCTGGGTACAAGTATCTTGAATGTGACGTATTAATTTATAAATACAACATCTAATTACAATTTTCTCATAATCTAATACCTACATATGTTATCTTTTCCCATGACTAAGAGTGATTTTATATAATAGGCCCTTGCTAAGATCAATATCCACATAAATACAAATAAATGTGCATAGTCCTATTGTAGTTCTTACATCATCATATTTGATGAATGTGCCCAAGGAGTTACCTATTTCATTGACAATATACCAAAAATGTAATGGAAAATTTAGAAGGTACATTTCGGTAACTAAAATGGTATTTGGGTCAAAATTTGGAAACCAAGGAGTGATGAATAACCCCACATTTCCATAAAACCAAGGTACTTCAAAAAATATTCTATGATAAAATTCTTGATCATCAAAGAGAATAATGAAAAAATCTTTTGAACAGAGGGATATCTCAGAATTATTTGTCCATGTCATGTGAATCTAGTGATATAAGGCCATGGTTGTAGGCCAAATCCCATTATATCTACAAATCACTACTTCCTTTATTAATTGATTCCAGTACTGATACACATCTTCCACTATGATATTCACAATAGGCACCTCATCTGTATGATCTACTATATAGGTGCTTGGAATACATAGTGGCTTCAATGAACAAGATTTGAAAGTTGAATTTTTTACATCTTATTTAAATGTCATGAGTTTGGAGGATGATGACTATCCAAACCTTGTCATTCATCCATACATGCTTGACACCATAAAGAGGGTAGATTCCTTGCCTAAATGATATCTAGATAGAGGGAAGTGATCCTGTAGTTGTTTTACATCATATAAAATATGTTGAAAATACATAAGAATCCCAATAGATATCTCAAGTTTTTTCTTGAGATTTATCATGTAATATATCAATAGATCCCAAAGATAAATGGGTTTCCTAGAGAGGGAACAAACAAATAGTTGTTTCCCTATCTTCTCAACTTCTATTATCTTACCTTTGACATAAGTGAATGGTGTTCCAACATTTTATCAAAAATTTGGCTGACATTCACTGGGTATTGGTACTAAAGTTACGAATGAGTGGCAGTAAGGTCCTAGAACTTGATCATGCCTTCCTTGTTTACAATCAATCCCATTTTCTTGGATGCACCTAAAGTGAAATACACACTCTTTTAGATAGTTCCTATCTAGTTTTTATGTCTTGCTTCTATTTTAAGAAGGGCTTTGTTCGAAAAGCCCAAATTTCTCTAAAGAATTTTATCAAACATTTTGCTAGCATCCTCCTCTGTCTCATCTTTTTGATATAGAAGGGGAATAATGGTTATTCTTGCATGCCCACCAACTACTGGGACATCAACCTCCTTTTGATCAACACTAACAACTTTAGCCATAAAAGTATTTTCTCTGTTAAACATCTAATTTTGTGATGCCCATCAAGGGGTTAATGTTATAAGTCCTTGCCTTTTTGAACACTTCTATTGTAATTAGCTTAGTGGAGTTCACCAAATTGTTGATTAAATTTACCACCACATTTGGGAAGCATTTAACCACTCCCTCACATAGATCTCAATCCCCACATTAATATTAAATATGTCATCCCTTATCATTCCAAGGTTATGCATATTTCTAGAAGGAAATATGACTAGGTCCATTCCCACCAGTGCATTTTCTAGCTACTCTTTCCCCTAAAACTCACACACAACTATAGAAGTTTCTATATGGATGATGTTCATGATTATTCTCAAACTGATGACCAAGTCATAGAGGTGGAACACTGAGATTAGAGTGTTTAATTTCATTAAGAGGGAAAGGGGTTGTCCAATGCCACCAGATGCTCCCAATATGGAAACCTTGAATCTTGAGGCCCATCCTTTTACCCTAAAATTAATCCAATCCACTTCAATCTCCATCACACTCCCCTAGTCTAAATTTTTTATTTCCTACAAATGTATAACTTTTACCATTTATATGTATGATTTTAGAATTTGTAAGTACAAATACTATATATATATATATATATATATATATTCCATTTTATGCAAAATACTCTTAAGATGACTCCATTGTCATTATTCTTAGAGTATACTATATACACTAAGTATACATCCAGATAATAAACAAAGGCCCCATAACCCTTTTAAAATTGAATAAATCCCACTATACTTGTATAAATGAAACATACATAATTTCATTCACATTATCGATTGTACCAATTCATTTTTAATAAAATATATCAAATTAATAAATTACAAATTGACACGTTAATTAGATTCATAAAAACTAATTCAAACACACAACTGACTATATCTAACTTAGGTATTCTATGATAATCAACTACACATAGCTGACTATACCCAATCATGTTAGCTAATGTGCAACTTTTAATCAAATCAAAGTCTATTCCAAGTATATAATCATAATACATAGTCATGCTAAATAATTGTATATTTCAAATACTATACATTCAACTAAAATCATTATTTTGCCATTTCCATATTTCACCTTCATGTATATATCCTTTATATACATCCAAGTTCATAAACACAGTTAATACATTTATCTACCCATACCTAGGTGTATGTATTATGGTTGAAAATATATTGCTCCTAAAACCCAAATAAGAGTAAGTATGTGTGTTATGACCTCTATAAAGAGAAAATACAATAATCATAATTGAAAATATGTGAATTCATTTGAAAACTAAATCAACATATTTTTATTCAAACCCAACACATCTAGTTCATCCATACAAACATCTAACAACCAATCCAATTTAACCCATACAATTTTTCTCTTTAAAACCCTATATTTCCAAAATATAAGTCTCTCTTTGTGTGTGTATTTATCTATATACCCTATCAGTTCAATCTAAATACATATACATACACTAAACAATTTAATTTGTATAAAAAATCCCTTATTTATATATCCAATAATCTAAATAGGTTTGCAAAATCAAACACACATATAGTCTAAAGTTTTTCCATAAATATAATTATCTTAATGAATATATAAAAAATTGGTTTTAAATAACTAGCTCGATCCATAATGTGTGTGTGTGTGTGTGTACACCCATCAATAACAATCTTCTAATATTGAAAATGATATTTGAATTGAAATAGGATTTTAGGAAAGAGTTTTTAAAATCCTAAAATAACCATGCCCAATTCTATGTCTCTATCCAATCCCCTCAAGTTACCTTGGGCTAAATGTAGGGTTATGTGGAGGTCGATCCTTCCATAGGGCCCTACATACAACCCATTTATACTATGTTTTAAATAATGAAAACCTAGTAACCAAACCAGTTTAATAACGCATTCAATATTTCACACACATAAATTTAATTACAAAACCTACTAGTGATTTAAAGAATGCCAAGAGATCTAAATATATTCTTTCTTCCTTCACTCATTCACACCTTTTTCTCCTTCTATCTCCTACTCTCTATATGTTGTGAGTCATGTCATCTCCCCCCATCACAACCCTATTAATTTATTTATATTCCCCTCTATTAACTTTTTTTCCACCACCTTCACCACCATTAACAACTAATAAAATTGACTAAACATAATGCATGCCCAAATAGCTCAACTTAACTCCTTGTATGCTATATTTCACCACCATTCAGGATATAACTAGACTTCATTATTTTTATAAAACGATATTGATCCAAAGTCAACAAGTGGTTACTAACCCTAATCACATCAATTTTTTTTCAAATGATTATGATAATCATTTTATAATATCAATTATATTTACAGGCTATTGACTTACATAATTCCCTCATCGACTTCCCAAAATGTCCAAATAATCAAATAAACCACAAGTCATAATATTCATGCTATACCATGTAATGAATATCAACTTAGTCAATTAATAATCAACTTTCCATGCAATGACTATCGACTACTTATTTACATGGTAATTTTAGAGCATGGTATTAAAATTATGTATTATAAAGACTAATTTTTAATGTTAAAATGCTACCCACAAACACACATTGAAAATATAATGATTTTCTTAATTCATTTAACAATAAAAATCAATTATTCATTATTTAACATATATTATGAATATCAAACCTTTGGTCAAACATTTAATCAAATAGAAAGATATTTTATAAAAATGCCATTTATATCTTTTAACATTTGAATTAAACATATATATTATAATAATAATCTTTAGTTATTATTACCTAAGTATTATAGATTAATAACAATAATGGAATCTATCATAACATTGTATCATTATACTATACATCCATACCTAATAAGGCAGTAAGGTAAGTAAAACATAAATGAATTCATTCATTACACAAAATAATTACATTATATAAGATAAGCTATGTACAATCACAAAATTAGTTCAAAATCACTTAAAAAAATCAACAAGATCATCAAAAACAACCAAGATCATATTAGCAATTACCTAAAGGAAAAACAACACAAAACATGTTATACTATCTATCTCAAACAATTTATTACACAATCATGAAATACCAATGTAGTGTGTGTAAGGGTTTATGGGTTCATTCTCTGTTGTCCCCTAATGTCTGCATCTAATCGATCCTCTTTGATGATGCTCTCCCTCTATCACACTCTAAGGGAAGAATTTGTCCTGTATTCACCTCACAACAATGAAGGTAGTTAGCTTGAAACACTATTATATCACTAAAATAATGTGGTATAATTAATAAATATGATCACAATGTACATAATATAAAATTAATACTAACTCATAGCAACTAATCATGTAAATTAATCATCACATAACTATCTCATAATCAACATATGACATAAAGCTTAATTGAACATTAGTTAATCAAGTAATCAACTAGAATAATCCATGGATCAAATAGGTTATTCAACTTAGAGAGAAATCAGGGTGTGACATAATTCTCCCAAAAAGTTGGTCATCATCTAAATGACATTTATTCAAATTCAAGTTATAAATTTAAATATTATTTAGTAGAAACTAATATAATAAGTAATAAGAAATCAAGTAAACAAATATGAAAATAGTCTGTAAAACTCAACATAGTCCTCCTAAGTGGTACTATCTTCAAAATATTGGTCCTAATGGACCTTGAATTATAACACTCATCTATTACATAAATGGAGTTTGTGAGTGTCAATTACTATGATTATCTTGAGTTCTAGAACCTATAAAGCATTCCAATGCAACACATGTGAAGGATCAAAAATATACTTTTTAATATAAGACACATAGAAGACATTATGCAAAAAGATAAATATGGTGACAATGCAAGCCTATACACTAAAATATTTACCAGTTCCAAAACATCTAAGGGTCCTACATATCTTGGTGGAAGTTTCTCTAACTTCCCAAGTTTAAGCAAGCTTTTCTATGCCTTAACCTGCAAAACACTTTATCATCAACAAAAAATTTCCTAACTATTCTCTTCGGATTAGCATAAATTTTTTGTCTATCATTGGCCTCAGCCAACCTCCACCCAATTATCTTGACTTGATTTTATATTTTTGAAATCATCTCAAGTTGAAAGACTACCTTATCTTCTAACCTATCCCAATTGATTGGTGTTCTACACCTCCTTCCATATAATGCTTCAAATGGAGCCATATTCAACACTAATCACTGTGAGTTTTTGTAAAAAAACTTAACCAATGGAAGGTACTCCTCCCACTTGTATTGCTGATCCATGCAACACATACAAATGAGATACTTTAAAACCTGGTTAACTCACTCGATTTGACAATTTGTTTATGGGTGATAAGCAATAATGAAGTTAAACTATCTACCTAGAACTAAATTTAGAGTCAACCAAAATATATAAATCATCCTAAAATCTTGATCGAAAATGATATTCTCTAGAAAACCATGTTATTGATACAATTATTTCACAAATATCTTTATAAGCATAGGTGTACCATCAATCAAGCTGTCTATAATGAAGTGGGCTACCTTGGTTAGTTTGTCAACTACAATCAAGATCATGTCATGTCAGTTCCACAATAATAGAAAGCCTTGGATGAAGTCCATATTAATCACCTACCAATTCCATTCCTATATATCATGTGGATATAACAATCTATCTAAATGCACATGTTTAGCTTTCACATGCTAACATTTCAAATTATGAGAGATAAAATCTTTTGCATCTCTCTTTATTCTTTTCTAGAAATAGAGTGGTCTAAACTCAGTGATGAACTTAGATATTCGTTGATGTCTTTAGTATGGGGAATTTTACAATTACTTTATCACAATGATCCTTAGATTCTCTTTATCAAGTACATACCTCTTACCATTGTACTTTAAAATACCATCATTCTCTATCTTGAAACCCTTATACCTAGGATTTTGAGCATTTTTAGACAATACTTTTTTGAATTGATCATATAATTCATCTCTTGATAAGAATTTAATTACTTGATTTCTTAAATTACTTTAATAGTAACCATGGATGCTATATAAATCATAGACTTAGAGCATTAAATACTCTATTTTCCTTGCCTTTGATACAATTAATATAAAAATCATAATCAGATAAGAATTCTAACCATCACCTTTGATGATAATTGAAATTTGGTTAGGTGAAGAAGTAATTGAGTCCTAATTTATCACTCTTGAGATTAAACAATTTTCCCAATAGATAATGCCTCCAAACTTGCAAAGCATGCATAATTGCCACAAGTTCTAGGTCATGAGTGGCATAATTCACTTCATATGGTTTTAGTTTCCTAGACTCATAAGTAACCACTGATCCATCCTACATAATAACTCCTTTGAGTCTATCCTTAGGTGCATTGGTGATCACGAAGAATTGACCATTAGGATAGGGAACTCTTAGCACTAGTGCTGAAGTAAGCCTCTATTTTAGTTCCTAAAAGGATACCTCACACTTATTTTACTAGATAAAACTCTAATTCTTTTATTGAAGAGAGGTAATTGGATTATCTATCTTAGAGAAATTCAAATTAAATTATCTATGATAGCCCACTAGTCTCATGAAACTACTTAGCTCATTCACATTCTTTGTTACCAACCACTCCATTATGGCTCTTATGTTTACTAGATCCACTAAAATACCATCTGTAGAGATATTATGTTTGAAAAATTGCAATTTATTTTAGAAAAATGCACACTTAAACAACGTGTCATACAACTTATGCTTCTTCAAATGTTGCAAAACTAGTTTTAGATGCTGTAAATTCTCTTCCTCATCCTTGGAATAAATGAGGATCTCATCTAGAAAGAATAAAATAAAATGATCTAGGTAATCTCTGAACACATGGTTCATAAGATTCTTAAATTCTACTAGAGCATTTTTTAATCTAAATGGTAATACTATGAACTCATAGTGCCCATATCAAGTCCTAAATGATGTTTTCAGAATATACTCTTCATGGATCTTGAACTGTTAATACCCTATTCTGAAATAAATCTTAGAAAATATTACTACCCCTTGCATTTGATCAAAGAGATCATCAATGAATGATAATAAATATATGTTCTTGATTGTTGATTTATTCAACATCTTATAATCTACACATAGGTGAAGAGTGTCGCTTTCTTCTTGATGAAGACAACTAGTGCACCCCAAGGTGACACACTTGGTCAAATCACTCCTTTTGATAGTAAATTGTAGATTTGTGCCTTTAACTCAGCCAATTTAGTGGTTATCATTTTATATGTAGCATTAGATTGTGGTTTTGATCTAGGTATGATATCAATCAAGAAATCAAACTCATGTTTAGGTATAAATTATGGTAATTATTCTAGAAACACATCAAGAAAATTTCTCAAAAAAGGATAATCTTTGATGTATGGTTCCATATACTCTTCTATCTCATTTATCTTAGTGATAAATAATTGGCATCCCTTCTTTTGAGCTTTCTTGAGTTGAATTTTATAAATTTACCTTAGATTTAAATCTTTTTTCTTGCCTATAAGTTATGTTTGATTTAAAAAATAATCTTGACACTCAACCTTATTCAAAAAGTAATCAACATTGGCTTTATGCTTTGTAAGCCAATTGACTCCTAAGATCACATTGTATGATCCCAATTATTTTGTAAAAATATCTACTACTATAGTGAACTTAGGCAACCTAATATCATTTTGACTAGACACTTGTCAACTTTAAACTTTGACTCATTCCCATATTTTATAGACCATGCATTTCGCATAATTCCATCCTTTCTAGATAATTTACTAAGAATTCTACAATAAATGAAACATTCTTTAGCTCATGTATCAATAAAAATAAAAACTAGATGATCAAACCAAATGACTGATAGTTTTATGGGTGAATCTTGATATTCAACCTATCGATCATCAACAACTACATGAATTCATTGTTGAAACATACCTTGCTGATAAGCAAAACCCTTATTCTTCAATTTGTCTTGATGACATTCTCGATAAAAATGGTCACTTCCACATATGAAGCAACCTCCAACTAGTCCTTTATTTTAAGACTATTCATCTACCTTTAAATCACCCTTGAAACCATTACCATATTTCTTGTTCCTTAAACCACTATTAAACTTGGCATTCTAATTCTTAAATTGACCCTTGGCATCCCCACTCCTCTACTTCCATTTCTTTTTCTTGAAATATGGTTTGGAACTTCTGAATTTATTTTTAAACTTATCTCTAACTTGGGAAAGAACTTTCAATTTCTATTCTTTCTTGGCCACCTTATCAAACACCTAATCCATGGTAAATAGACCATGCACATCTACTCCACAAAAAAAAATTGGTTTCAATCCTATGATGAATTTAATGATTATGAACCTCTCACCTACCTAATAATAAGGTACATACTTAATTATCTTGGTGAATTGATCCTAGTACTCATTCATTGACAAATCCCTTTGATTAACATTTTGGAAATCTATAAGATTTTGATTAAAAGAAAAGTATGGAAACCATCATAATCTAAATAATGTCACAAACTATTCTCAAGTGGTGGTGGTTGAGTCAATATTAATTTTGAGATTATTGTTTGCCCACTAAATTGTTATTTTACCAACAAGTTGATAAGCTCCCTAAACTACTTTCATGACTTCAAAATAATTTTTAATCTCAAAATACTTCTCCATTTATGTTAGCCACATTTTAGCTCCATCCCCACAAACACTTCCATCAAACTTGGGTGGATTTAAATTTTTCATGTTGTGTGCCATTTGTGTAGCTACTCAACCTCTTGCATCCTATGGAACTTCCTCATGGCTCTACTCTTGAAGATGTTCCTAATTATCATAATGATCTTTAGGTTCCTCTTGAACATTTTCATTTTCATGTCCATGAACTTTCTATTCTAAGGTTGTGATTCCATCCTTATTATCTTGCATGGTAATGAGGATTTGGTCCAAATTTGCATATTTCTCAATGGAAAACTAATTTGGATGAATAGGAAGTTTGGTATTTGAATTACCCTAACCTCTTACTCTAGCATGCACCATTATTCTTCCTACTTATCAAGATGATAAGTTTGCATTAACAAACACATTAACTCCTAGGGTTTGAACTTCAAATTTGATACCATAATGTAATAACCCCATTAGGTTTTACTAGAATACAATATTTATTTTTTAAAATTAATTACACAT
>JARHVA010002984.1:332500-362500 GCA_037957365.1 Torreya grandis | reverse complement strand
AATGTGGCACAAGAGTAGAGGATAAGGCTTAATTTTTTGATAGTTTTGTCTTATTGAGTGATTTATATGGTAGGTATGCTCCTATAGGGTTTATTCACTTATAAAATTCCTCCATTGATTATTATAACTCACCTCTCTCTTCACTCTTGCATGTCAAGGTTTGCTACATGGTTGACTTAGAAATAAGACTCCCATGCCATCCTTGGCCTTGAGAGTTGACTTGTATTTATGAACACTGAATGGAAGAGTTAAATTTTTTTTAGGATCATCTTTCCAACACCTTAGGTCACCATCATGGCCTTAATGAACCTCAACCTCAGTCATGATCATGCTTGGAAAGGACCCATGAGCATAATCAGGTAGAGATTCACCCTATCACTGATGTAGTGTATTTAAGAGAGGTGTAAAATTGATATAGTATTCCAATTATTAAAGAGAACTCCTTAATAAACTTAAAATCTACATTTTTAAACTCGACTATCTCCTTTATAAATCCTGTAACAAGCTTCTTCACCACTCAAGATGGACTGCAACCTAGTCATGACCCAATTTATAAGCTTACTAGATTGTATGTAAGTTCAAGGACCAAGGAGATTGAGTTTGAAGTTATAATCTTGTATACTATCTATGATAACTTCAAATAACTTGGATACAAATCCACCATAGATATTTAGAAGTCATATGACTAATATTTTAGGCCTTTGATAAATTTGCTTATTCATGCTTGACCCTTTGAAGGTAGTGGCAGGTTTACTAGTCCTCTTAAGTAACTTAACATCTATTCATTCTTTTCTTTAACCCTACTTTTTTCAATTTTTAATCTTGAAATTTTGATCCCTCAAGTATCCCCATTTCTACTTGTCTCGTAGTTTCCTTTGGAGGTTCAAACCATGATTGAGACTTGACATGTTTGCATATGTTTATTGCAAGAATGCAATTTCTTCATTATTTTCTTGTATTTACTCCTCACTACTCATGAAATTTATGGAACAATTATTGACCCACAATCACCATAAATTTTCTTACAATGTAGGTCTCTACGTATACTTTTGTGAGACATAGAGCTTGTAGTGTGAAGAATATACATGTAACCTATAGGTTAAGATTTGAGAGTTCATAACCTTATCTCTAAATAGTGTTATAAGTAAGATAACTTGGATCAAGACATCATAAAATGGTATAGATCTTGGACCATGCCTTAAACACTACCCATATTTTTTCTTGATCTCTTGGTCATGACTCTATATACCTACAACATCAAAAACTCTACATAGAACCTTGCTCCGTGGCTTCTTTTACTTCTCACAATCCCATACATCAAAAGACATGTCAAGGGAAAATTGGAGATTATATCCATTTTTTTGAATAAAGGCATTGAAACATGAAACCTTGTGAGTATTGACTATATCGCTACAACTATTGATTGAGAATTATTTAAACTCCTTCCATTAGGCATGAGATCCATTAAGAAAATCTTAGATATCAGATCAAACATAGTAGATGTTCAGGTCATGATTTGATATCCTTAAGGAGGTCTTGGACATGCTTATGCAAGCAAACTACTATTTTTTATTCTTCCATGAATTTTTTTATCTTGTTTAACATTCTCAAATCATATAGATGATTATATATTACCTAGAGATGATCATATGAGGTGTGGAGGATCCTCTTCAAGCTTCATTATATTCTTACAAGTCCTTTCTCAAGCCATTACTAGAACTATTTACTCTATTTCCATGACTTCCCTCCTCATCATGGATTGGTGGATTGAACTTAGAACAATGTCATAGTGGAAATAACTCAAAACCAACTCTCTAGAAAAATAATATAACCATAGAATCTCATTTTGACTGTCATAACATCAATACCAATATCTAGGCCTACAATTATTTAACGAGTGAAGGCATTATTGTGACCAATTGTAACTTTTCAAGGATGTTACTCTAGGTCTTCCTTTCTCTCACAACATGTATGGTAACTTCATGGACTTGTTTGAGGATTTTTAGGCTTACTTGACCTTGCTTGTAGTTAGAAGAGATCTTCTTAAATCTCAAATTTCATGTTTATTTATGGGATTTTCACTAGACTAAAGACACTTCAAAACTAGTTGAATCTCTATTCTTGACCTATAAACCTACAATTTCTTCTTCAAGGTTGAAAACTCCTCAAAAACCTATAACCTATATTTTCATAAGCTTGCATCTACATTTGGGTGATTTTGAATGCAAGAAGGATACTCTTAACATGAGTGATGACATTTTGAGGTTCCCTCTTTAAGAGAAACTTCTCCAAAACAATTGAAATTCGATTTTTAACTTACAAACTTGTATCTCTCTTTCAAGCTTAAAACACATCTTAAAAATATTAAAATATGGGCTCTTATGGACTTGCACCTTGTCCATATGTTCTTGAATCTAAGTAGAGTCTATTATATTTTAGGGGGACTTTTACTTAAGGATGTCAACACTTAAAAACACATTGCAACTCACTTTTGATGTGCAAGCATGTAGGCTAATTCTTAGGCTTAAAAGCCCCTAAGTCCCTCCTTAGACATTGATTGTGTATACAAGGCTACAACTTAATATACCACCACTAACCTATTTACAACTTTCTTATCTAATAATTTTTATGTAAATAAGGTATTGGATTATTGTTGGTTACTCCATTGAGAAGAAAACTTGTCAATAACCATTGTAGGCCTCTACTCTTTACCTACAAGCTTCCAGGTTTATCTAAACTTGAAACCTTATTGATACTTGGATAAATGGTCCTATGAGCCCATACCTCTATCCAAATAATCTTCAATGTAGGGTAATTTTTTGGCTTGCTTGAAGCTCATATCCATGAGGAACATCCCACTAATGAATTCAATATTATATATTCTAAGCTTGTAGGCTTGGTAGTTTCTCTAAGAATAAAACACCTTATTAGAAACCTTGTTATGACTCCAATTTGGGTTCTTAAGGAAATGTAACATGTTTATATGCTTTTGGGGTGTAAGGAAGGTTCTTGTATGTTTTTTAAGACCCCTCACCAAGATAGAATCATTTCAAAACACATGGGAAACCTCTTTCTCAACATGTAAACTTTTAACTTATTCACTTGCCCAAAACCTTGCTTTAGGACATTGATCATGGCATTCATTGCTTGGAAAGGGAATTAAGTGTAATATTATATTATTTAAATTTTTTAACCCCTCAATTATCTTTTAAATACTTTAAACATGATAAGAAAACTTTTTTTGTGCTTGTAGGCCTATACATGCCATCTTAAACTTGAAATTTTGATGAACTTTGAGAAGGGCTTATATGAGATTATACCTTGCTTGGAGGGTAAGTGGATTTATATGAGGATTTATGGATTATTTAATTTTTTTCCTATTTAATAATGAACATAATAAAGCACTTTGAAGACAATTCTTGCCTACAACCTACAACTCTTCTTGTGAGTTTGAAATATCCTCTTGAAAAGCTTGATACTAGGGCTCTTGAGGACATGCATATATGTGTGAATGATTTTAATGAAAGAGAACATTTTTTTTGGATTTTTTTGAGACTTCAATAATTATATTAAACATTCTAAAATCCATAAAACCTTCACTTTTTAAATTGTCGACTTGTACAAGTCTCTCATTATTAAGCCCTCATTCAAAACCTTGAAAATTGCTTCAATAATCATTCAAATTGTAAAATTTATTGGAATGTGATTATGAAGAGTCTCAAAATCATGAGAAAACCTAAAAAACCATCTAATCTACTAGGATAAGCTATAAAATCTTGAAAAATGGATTCATGAGCTCTTAGGGTTTTAGAAGGTTTAAGACTACTTGTGATGTTTTTGGTGGAACCATGTGCCTTAGTGATCCTCCATAAATTTTGATTCATTATATTGGTTCTTAATAGACCCCTTGAGTTCCTAAAAAATCCATTCAATACCATGCATCAATAAAATCTAGTCTAATACTCATATCATGTCTCTACTGAGAAGTTTGTATGAAATTTCAAGCTTATTAAAAATGGTTCATAGCCTTGTCAGATTATTTTTACTTCCTAATACCTATAATAGACCCTTTAATACCTACTCCTCCCACTATAATGATCGTACAAGACCATGTAATTCCTCAATGAAGATGAAATGTCTTAGAAAGTAGCTTGTAGGTGCTTGTGAAGGAGATTCTGGTTGATTTTGCCTTATTTTAGAGCTTAAGAGCATGGATTTAATCCCTTAATACATATGAGATAAAAAAATAATGTGAGAGTCTCCATGTGACCTTTTTTTTATGTTGTAAGGCACTGCATAGTTTTGTAATTCTAGAAAATGTCTTGCAACAACCTACATCTTTAAAAATTCTCCCACTTGAGGGATTTTATGTTTATTTTTTCATGTTGAGGCATAAAGAAAGTCTTGATATACCTCTTGAATGATTGAGGGTGGTTTTTAGACCTAGGTTTATGTATGTAACCTCATAAAAATTTGTAATCATGTGCCTTTGGGGCTTAAACCTGTAACATCCTTAAAATGAAACCTCATGAGGCTTGTTATTCTTTGATCCTCGCCTAAAATATGTGATTTTCATGCATGGATGGATCTATTTTTCATTAAAATCAAATAAAAACATCTTGGAAGCCATGAAATATCCATAAACATGCTTCAAAGAAATAGTTTGTGATGGTAAAGGCATCTTTCTCATTTGAAGGAGAAAAGAAAATCACTAAAAGGCAAAGTGGAGGGAAATAATTTTTTATAATGCCCTTTTGAATTCTATGGATGGAAGGGGTTGTGAATGAGGTTTTCCAGCATTATAATGATCTTTATAAGGCATTAATAAGGTTTATTCTCCAAAAATGACTTAAATGGGCTCAAATAAGACATTTTGACCTTCTACACCCTCAAATGAACTTTCAAGAGCATTTTAGTCTATTCATGATTTTATTATGCCTTAGAAGACATATTTTGACCTTTTTATTGATTTAAACATACCTTTGAGGAATTTTTTTATTTGTTCATGATATGACATAATTATATTTTTGACCAAGCATTTCATTTTCCTTAATTTGAGAGGTTTTTTAGTCACAGAATGAGACCTATCAAGGTTAGTTAGGAATTTTAACAAGGATTTAATACAATATTTTTCATGGAGAAGTCCTCTAATATTCCATACATGAACAATGCCTCTAAAAATGACTACAAGACAAATTCAAGGCAACAAAAGTATAAGAGTTCTTGATGACTTGTGCATACCTAATCATGAACCTACCTAGCCATCATGAGACACTTTCAAGGAAAAGTATTCAATTTAATTTTGAAAAAAAATCTCCTCTCTAAGTGTACAAGTGTCCTACGGACCAAGGTTGGCTATAATATCCAACATTATCATGACCTCCTAGGGGTGTTTGCTTGTCTAAAAACATAGACCAACTACCTTATCAAATCTATAAGGCATGGAGTCAAACAAGACCTAAATTTGAAGATGACACTTAGTTAGGCTAGATCTAAAAAGATTTAAAGTATATATAAAACAACAAACAAAGAAGCATGAACCATTATACATGTGTAACAAAACTTAGTGGAAAAGGAAAAACAACTAGACTATTGAAATCAATTTGCAATTAGCACTTTCAAGAAGCTAAGAAAACTACTCTACTATGTACAATGGTTTGAAATAGAATCAATTAACCTAGATCAAATCAAAATCCTCTAAAATCCCCTCTACGCCAAGCAATAATGTCACCATATCTCTTACAAATATTGTTAATATATTTTTTTGTAGATTAGGATTATATCTTTCTAGACTATAACTTACCATTAAGGATGTCTATTGGTTTCTTGTCTTACTTTTTTATCACCATGTCTTTTCTTTTATTATTGATATTATTTCCTAGGTTGAATATTCTCTCCAATATCACTATCTCTCTTGATAACTCACTAGAATTTAGTTGTATAATCTGATCATCATGTATATCCTACAACTTTGATGGTTTATTCAGGATAGCTAATATATTATTTGATTTGGCATGTAGCTTATAATCTTCTAGGGTATGTTTTGACCTATCAAGGTGAGATATGAAAGCTACAACCCCATGGACATCCTTAGGATGCTCCTTAAGATCTATTGGCATGCTAGATACTTCAAATTATTTAATAACATCAAGGTACTTCTATCATGACTAATATAAATCATCTTTTGGCTCCAAGGGGATAGGTAGGATAACTTTATTTGGCATACCAAACTTATATTTACCTAATATAATATCTACTGTGACTTTATTCTGCACTCTAGGAGTAGATGGTTTGCTTATAGCCTTAGATCCCTGAATGATGCTAAATTATAGTTGTCATTCCTTATCATCATCTTCTTGTGGCTATAATAAAGCTCTATCACCCTTTGGTTAGTCTTTAAAAGAAGAATTATCCTCATCTATTACTATAACCTACTATACCTACTCTCCTATGATGCCTTTGAGTGTGTCAAATTAATCTCCAAACATTGAAATCACATCAATGTTCTCACTATACCCTTTTAGAACTACTAACCCACTATCAATGTCAAACTCCTTAACTAGATCATAGTATAAGTGCCAAGTTTGATAAAAGTCTTCATGAGGATTCATGGGATTTGGTATGAAAGTTCCCTATTCATGTATACAATATGAGGTTAAATATACATTTTTACACAATCATGTGTGTCGAATTCATAACAACCCTTTACCTAATCACCAAAGAAACAATCACAAACCTTTTTTATTAGTGTATTAACCCCATGATAATTATCATTTTCCTCGTGTAGAATATAAGTGCCTAAACTAGTCTCTTCAATGAAATTATAGGGATCATATCCATGATGTTCAGTCCGCCATTCATCAAGTAATAAATTATGGATGTCTTCAAGAGGTGTAGTTGGTTAATGATCTAGGACACATTCTTGATCAAGAATTGTAAAATAAACATTGTAACTATTAGGAATATAGGATTATATATGATACCTAATAATTGGATTCAACTTGATGATAACTATATTGTCATACTTTATTATAAATAACATGTGAGACTAATATATATTATTAGTGAAATCACATGCTAGGCATAAATTAAAATATGGGAGAAAGTCAATAACTGAGATGTCTTAGACAATAGAGACACTTGGACAATTATGCAAAATGATACTCAAACCCTTAATCACACCAACTGTATTTGTGGCTTTACCATGAAATTTCAACACTCCCCTAGTGTTAGGTTCATATTTCAAGTCTAGTTTATTAGCCACTTACTTATGCATTATTAAACTACTTTCCCTTAAATCAATTATAGTTATGTAACATGTAGTCACCTATGATTACAGAAAGGTAGAAATGAGGAGGTTTATGTTTGTCACTTCCTCCTTAGGCTAAAGTACATTGGTAAGAATTGATTTCACCTCCTTTATTGGTACATTTGAGAGATGGAGGTTAGACAATATTTCCTACAACAAATTCTTTTATCCTTGGATGGATAGATCCTTTCACATGTAAATGTTAACACTTGTATTCTTCATTTTATTAACAATGTTGAATCGAACTTGAGCTCAGTTTAACTATAATTTAGGTAAAATTGATTCCTCTTTATGATATGTGATGTTTTGGGATTATATTTATTTAGTATCAACTTATTTTTATTTAAATATCTCAACAATCATCTTATCCTTGCGAGTATCCTTATTTGATTGTATTTGAGATATTCCAAACATTACCTTCTCTTTAGTAACCTCTTGTGAAGCATGTGGGGATAGAAATTGACCAATTGGAGAATAAATCTTTCCTCTACAATCCTTTTCTTGAACCTTGTATTGCATGGTACAAGATTACTACCTTTATTTGAAGACTCATTCTAATTTATACTACATAATTCACCTTCTTGCCAATTCACCAAAGTGGACTCACCTTGTGTTTGAGATTGTTCATGTCCACCTTTGACTTGTGGAATACGTTTACTAGGATTCCTTGAGAATATGCCACACTTTAGACCATTAGATCTTGATTTATCATGATATTAGGATAAGTAGTTTTATTATGTGGTTGATTGGAAGGATATTACCACTCATAGTCTTGTACCAAGTTGATTTGCACAAGTATATTTGCCTTTGAGTTGATGGATGCATTAGGACTAAGACTATTATATTTCTTAGAATGGCTAATTTGACCTTGAGATTGCTTATTATATTGGTATGGATACATGGGAGGTTGATATGATAGGTTATAGTGATGATAAGGCCTAGTATTATGTACTTATTGCCTCTTCAAAGTAACTAAATCATTATTAAAGATCTGTAGTAGTGACTTAACTTCATGAAGTTCATTAGGAGGGGTAGTAGGAGTAAATTTTGGGTTGATTATAATTGGGATAGGTGATAGATTAGGTTTTATAGGTGTAGTTTCAAGATGTATAGGCTATGTAGAGGGAGATAATTCTAGAAAGAGTGTCAAGGGTGGACTTGGTGAAATTTTCCAAGCCTATATGAGGTAATTCTCAGCGTAATAATAATGTCATAGGTATTAGGGAGGGTTGTACCACCCTAGACTGAATCATCACTACTATATCACTATTTAAAGACCTTAAATAATATAATAAATTAGTGTTAAGGGTAGGATTTAATAGCTATGGGATTCTATCCCATGTTTTCTAAAATCTAAAATTAAATTCCACCATACACTCATGTGGAGCTCATTTGATTATGGTTAGTTGACCCATGAGTGAAAGGTGGTCACTCATATCCTCAAATTACTAGCACAACTTCTCCACAAACTCATCCAAATTATGGATTGTACCCAATTGTAGACATATGTACCATTGGAGAGATATCCCCGTCAAGGATGAAGGTAGACTTATTCTAGTTACATTGTCCTAGATGACATGAACTAACAACATATTTACCTCTCATCCCTTTTATTCTAATTATTTATTACCCATTAGGGAATAATATGTTCCCTTCTTCTGATGGATTTGGGTCTTGAGAGGTGGAAGGTGGACAAATCATAAGAAGGGGTGTTATTATTGGTGGTGCCAATGATACACCAATTTGAATTGGGAACAAATTTGGATGGATAATTCTCTCCCATGATGAAGGTTCCCTTATTAGAGTAATTTTAGCCACATAGTTGGTTAAGCATGGGTTCTTGTTAATAGTCATAGTGAATGATGGCATGTGTGAAAATTGGGGCACATGTATCTTTAGTTGAGCTAACTCTTTCTTAAGAACCAGTGGCATTCAAAGATTGAAAATAAAAAAAGTAACCAAACTCTCAAAATGAAAAGCATTCTTATGAGTTTTTATTTTCTTGGAAGTAGAAAGAAAAGATAAATCAATAGAACTAGACACAATAATCCTTGGATCAATTAGACTTAAATTTATGTCTAGAATATCTCCCCTATAATAGATGAAACAAAGGAAGAAACTACCTCATTGATGTTTTAAATCTACTCTTCTATGAGGATTTTTTGATCCAAAGTGTCAGGTGGGTTTATTATACCTATCGACCTACCATACTCATGGATTTATCTCTTTCTAATTATGCATCTTTATCATCTAGGGGTGACTATTCACTTATTACAAATCCCAACCCCTTCATTTAGTTCTACACTCTCTTCCTCTTCATCAATTGAATACCTAACTAATGATATCACCTATCTAGGCTCTTCTTCCTCTTCATCAATGGATTCCTCTATGGTGGGAAGACCAAGAATGCTTGGTTTTTCCAATTTTCTTTAAAATTCCGCTACAACTCACCAATGATAACATCAAATACTTAGTTTAATTCTACTAATTCTATAGAACTGGTCTCATCGAGCATGCCTTAAACCATTATATTATTGAAGGATTCTATCACATTTCCAAGGATCTGTATTAGGCTTAAATTCTTGTGACTCACTATGAGTGACTGTGAATGGCATTACATGGCTAGTCATTACAAAAAAAAAGTTTACATTGGGTTGACTAGAAGAGGCTAGGTAATAGAGGCATTAGATTTATGGTTCTGATTTTACCATCTTGGAATAAATAATTTTTTACCCTTATAATAAGTTAATATGCATCTGGAAGAGTTTTTCCACACATAGATTGAACTATGATAGCAAGATCACTGTCTAGGGTTGTTAAGAAATATAAGAAAGTAACAAAAGCTTAGGGTTTAACCAAGGGTGGGATTTGATCACATGTTCTTTGAAACCTCAAGTTGAAATAAGTCATAAGCTCATGAAGAGATATTCTAATGGTAATGATCTACTTTATGATGGTAATATGTTCGCTTTTGTCTTCAAATTGTTTAGAAAACCACTCAGATAGGTTATCCTAGCCATAGATAGAATTTGGCCTTAAATCTCTAAACCACTACAACACTTTTCCCTTCAATGAGGATGCAATGAGTTTGATAGCCACATTATCTTATAAAAAAATATAGATTTCAAACACATTAACTATATCTTGGGTGTGCTTAATAGGGGTAGTGGAATCCTAACTAGTTAATTTTGGAAGGCTTTTAATGGATACACTGAGATGTCACTGTAATGAGTAAGATTAAGGGGGATACCTCCATTTAAGGGAACAAAAACATAGTTTCTAGGGATGACCATGAAAAATAGTAGGAATCAAACCTCCCTTTTGAATAAAACATGCATAACTAATCTGAAACCAAGAAGATGGAGTTTTTAGGTGCACATTAAGTGTCTTAAAATACTATAATGATTGTTAATAACACCAAATTCTTAGTTGAACTTTTGAATAGTGTCCCACCAATCATGTCAAAAAATGTTGTTAGCTTAAAGTGTAACCTAATAAGTATTGAGACTTGATTCAATTAATATAATGGAAATACCCCTAAGTTTTGGGTGACCTATAACAAGGGTAAATATTTGGAGAAGGCCAAATCCTTATAAAACCAAGATGTACCTGATCTAATATTAGGTTACAACTCTCTAACTTTACTAAAAAGGCCTAATATAAGCTAAAACTATGCCTTTTATCATGGAAAGGGAGAAGAGATGGAAATGAAAATGAAAATAGGGTGATGCACCAATATTTGAGGTGTCCTCTACCTACCTATAACAAAATAATATAACTAAACAGTGACTAAATTTGTCTTACACACTCTCCAAATTATTATTCTCATGCATTAATATTTCATATGGAGGAGATGATCTATGCTTAGAACTTAAAGGGGTAGCTCAAAGGCCTTACACAAACTATAAGTAGCTAACCTCTACAACAAATCACTTTCATAATTGGTTTTAATAAAAACATATGACATGTAAAAGATCAGCCCATTTGTAGAAAGGTGAAGGGAAATGGACATACACAAGGGAAAATAATTTATACCATAGATGTAGATCAACAAAGCACTAAAATCACATAATAATATAAGTATAGATAAGGTAAACTCAATGTTTAATGAAATCCAAAGGCTTAAATCTAGTACTACAATTCTCCAATTGAGTAGAGTTTTGGCATACCAAAAGGAGGGATATAAAATGATGCATTTCCATCCTAATATATAGAAAATGAGAGAGAAAAGAGAGGAGAAATCAATACTCAAATACATAAATCAACATATTCAAGAGAGAAGAGAAGAAAAAAATTAGGTCATTAGACCCTCCTCAATGCACTAGCCTACCTTATTAATGATATTTAATGTGAATGTGGCATAAGAGTGAATGAGAAGGGTTACTTTTTTTCTATTTTTGTCTTATTGAGTACTTAAGATGGTGGGTATGGTTCTATAAGGATAATTCACTTTAAAAATCTCTCTCATTTATTTAGGCAACTCACCTCTCTCTTCACTCTTTCATGTTAAGGTCTATTGCATAGTTGACTCAGAAATAACCTCCTACACCATCCTTGGCCTTGATATTTGACTTATCTTGATATATTCTTAATGGAGAGTTACATATTTGTTGGATCAGATTTATAATGCCTTAGGTCTCCATCATATCCTTAATTACCCTCAACCTCAACCATTGTCATGCTTGACAAGCCCCCATGAGCATTATCAAGCAGAAAATCACCCTATAACTCATGTCATGGTATTTAAGACAGGTGAAAGATTGATATTATGTTCTAGTTATTAAAGAAGACTGCTTGAGAAACATATAACTTTAATTTTTTAGCTTGACAATCTCCATTATTAATTTAATCCCTTGGAAAACCTACAACAAGCTTCTTCACCACTCAGGAAGGCCTGCAACTTGGTTACAACCCACTTCATAAGCTTATTGGCTTGTATGCAAGGTCATGCTTTGAGGAGACTAAATCTAAAGTTGGAATCCATTATAATATCTATGATAACTTTGAGTAAATTAGCTACAAAGCCACCATAGATATTTAGAAGTCATGTGAATAATATTGTAGGCCTTAAAGAAACCCATTTATTCATGCTCAACCCTTTAAAGGTAGTGGTAGGTTCACTAGTCCTCATGGAGATCTTATCAACTATTCAATATTTGATTTAACCTTACTTATTTCTCTTTTCATGCTTACAATATTGATCAAGCAAGAAAACTTATTCAGTTTTGATCCCTCAAGAATCCTCCTTTTTACTTTTCTTTTAGTTTGCTTTAGAGTTTCAAACCATGGTTGAGGATTGACATATTTGCATCTTCTTTTTGTAAACTTTCAATTTCTTCTTCATTTTCTTGAATTTTCTCCTCACCACTCACAAATTTTTTGCACAAATTATTAACCTACAATCACCATAAATCTACCTACAACTTAGGTATCTACCTATAATTTTGTAAGACATAGAAATTGTAGTGTGAAGATTAGGCCTGTAACATATAGGTTAATCTTTAAGAGTTCATAACCTTCTCTATAAACATTATGATCATCAAGATAACTTTGACAAGTCACCATAAAATGGTATAAATCTTGGGTCATGCCTCGAACCTTGCCCACATTTAACCTTGAGCTTTTGGTCATGACTATATATACTTGCAACATTAAAAATTCTACATGGAATATTGATCCATGGCTTCTCTTACTTCTCACAAGCCCATACATCAGAATACATGTCAAGGGAAACTTTAATATTCTATATATTTTTTTAATGAAGTCCTTGAAACATAAAACCTTATGAATCTTGACTATAGACCTACAACTATTGATTGATAATTCATCAAAATCTTTCCATTAGGCATGAGATACATTAGGCAACTCTTAGAGATCAAGTCAAATGTAATAGATGTTTTGGTCATGCCTTGGGATCCTTTAAGAGGTCTTAGACATGTTTATTCCTAAAAATTTCTCTTTTTGATTCCTCCATGAATTGTCTATCTTGTTTAACCTTCTAAAAAAGTGTAGATGACTATAGAATACCTGGAGGTGGTCATATGAGGTGTGAAGGATCCTCTTCAAGATAAATTTTATAGTTTTAATCATTTTCTCAACCCATTATTGAACTTATTGAGTCTATTTCCATGATTTACCTCCTCATCATGGATTTGTGGACTGAACATGTCACAACCTCATAGTGGAAAGCACTCCCAACTGACCCTGTAGTAAGATAATATAACCATAGACTCTCATTTTCATTATCATAACATCAATCAAAAAATACAAGCCTATAATTAGTTGAAATTTGAAGGAATCATTGAGACCAATTGTAAATTCTCAAGGATGTTACTTCAAGTATTCCTTTCTATCACAACATGTTTTGTATCTTCATGGACTTGTTTGAGGGTTTTTCAGGCTTACTTGACCTTAGCAGTGATAGAAAGTAGAATAAAGCTTCTAAAACTTCTAATTTAATATTTATTTGTCACCTTATCCCCAAAATAAAGACACTTCAAAACTTTTTGGATATCTATTCTTGACTTTTAGACCTATAATTTCTTGTTCAAAGTTGAAAACTCCTTAAAATCCTACAACCTAGATTGTCATAAGCCTAAATCTACATTTGGGTGATTTTGAATTAAATAAGGAAGTTATTGACATGATTGATGACCTTTTAAATGTTCCCTCTTCAATATAAATTTTTCCAAAATCATTAAAACTTTATTTATATAATGTAGACCTACATCTCTCTTTCAAGCTTAAGACACCTTTCGAAAATCTTGCAATGTGGGTTGTTACTGACTTGCACCCCTGTCCAAATTTTTTATAATGCAATGGGAGTATATTATCTTGTAGGTGAAATTATAATCAAGGATAGAGACACATAAAAACACATTGTAACTCACTTTTGATGTGCAGGTATGTAGGCTACTTATTAGTATTAAAACCCCCTAAAACCCTTCAGAGACCTTGATTGTGCATAACAGCCTGCAACTTGTTAGACCACCACCAACCTATTTAAAAATTTACTTTCAAAGAATTTGTATGTAAAGAATATATTGGATTATTTGTGGTTTCTTAATTGAGAGGAAATATTTTTAAGAATCATTGAAGGCCTCTACTCTTTACCTATAGGCTTGTAGGTTTATCTAAACTTGAAACCTTACTGACACTTAGAGAAAGGCTCCCATGAGCCCATACCTCTATCCAAATAATATTGAATGAAAGGCTAGGTGAGGAGGTGTGAGGGGGGTTGTTGTCTTGCTTTAATCTCATATGTGTGAGGATCATCCCATGAATACATTCAAGATTATACATTTTAAGGTTGTAGGTTTGTTTGTTTCTCCAAGCCTAAAACACCTTCTTGGAAACATTTCTATTTCTCCAATTTGGATTCTTAAGGCCTTGTAAACTATTTGGCTAATATTGGGATGTAATTAAGGTAATTTTATTTATTTTAATACAATTTACTAGGATATAATTATCTCAAAACACATAACAAACCTCTTTCTCAACCTGTAGACTTGCAATTTCTTTATTTTCCTAAAGCCTTAATTTAAGACCTTGATCACTACACTCATTGATTAGACAGGGCATAAGATGTAAGAGGATATTATTTTACTTTTTTAAAACCTCACATAGGTGTGTAATAACTTTAACATGCTAATAAACCTTCTTTTGAGATTGTATGCCTACACAGGTCATGTCAAGCTTGAGCTTTTGATGAACCTTTAGAAGGGATTATATGACCTTATACCTTGTTTGGAGGGTAAGGGGAGTTAGAGAATGATTTATATTATATTTCATGGTTTTCATATTGAGTAATGAACATTTAGAATTACTTTGATGACCATTTTTACCTACAATCTATAATTCTTCTTTCAAGTTTGAAATCTCCTCCTAAAAGAGTTATTACTTGAGCTCTTGAGGACCTAAATATATGTGTGAATACAATAAAAGGATTGTTGTTATTTTTTTTGAGACATTATTTATAAAAATAAAATTATAATATGCACCAAACCCTCACTTTTCAAACTACAAACTTATAAAGGTCTCTCATGCTTAAACCCCCATTGGAAAGCTTGAAAAATTCTTCAATGAGCCTAAAAATTACAAAAAATATTAGAGGGTGATTATAAAGTGTTTTGAAATCACTAAGAAACATAAAAACACCATATAATCTTTTTGGATGAGCTCTACAATCTTGAAAAGTGGATCCATAAGCTCTTAAGCTTTTAGAGGGTTTAAGATTACCTAAGATGTTTTGGGTGGATCCATGTGTAGAAGAATTCCTCAATAAATTTTGATGCATTACTATTGTGTTTTATAGAACCCTTGAGTTCCTCAAAAATACTATATATACCTTTCATCAATAAAAATGATATTAAAACTCAGTTCGTGCCTTTATGAGAAGTTTACAAGAAATTTGAAGCTTCTTAGCAATGGTTCATAGCCTTGTTGGATTATTTTTGCTTCCTAACACCTGGAACAGAACCTTTAAGACATATTACTTCCTCTCCAAAGTACTTAAAGGCCCATGAAACTCCTAAATGAATATGTCACATCCTAAAAAGTAGCCTTAAGGTGTTTGTGAAGGAGATTTTTTTGGTTTGTCTTATTTTGGAGCTAGAGATAATGGATTTTCTCCTTGAAAACCTATGATGGGTTAAGAACAATGTGAGGGTATCCATGTGACCTTGATTGATCTTCAAAGCCACTATACAATTATATAATTCTTGAAACTTTCTTGCTACAACATGTAACTTCTTTAAATATCCTATTGCTTGAGGGATTTTATGCATGTTTTTATATGTTGAGGCATTAAGGCTAGCCTGAGATACCTTTTGAATGCTTGAGGGAGATCTGTATACCTGGTTCTATGCATGAAACCTCATAATTAGGTGATTTTAGGGTGTAAACCTGTAACCTCTTTGAAATGCAACCTCATGAAGCTTATTCTTCTTTGATCCTTGCCTAAAATTTATGATTTTCATCTATGGATGGACCTATTTTTCATTTAAATAACCTAAAAAGCATCCTATAATCCATGAAATCTCCATAAACATTCTTGGATGAAATGGTTTTATGATGCTCAAGGTATTATTCCACATTTGAAGGAGACAAATGGAAATCACTAAAAGGTAAAGTGAAGTTAAATAACTGCTTATAACACCATTTTAACTTTTAATGATGTAAGGGGGTTATAGAGGAGGTTTTACAACATTAAAATGACATTTATGAAGAATTATTTATTCTCCAAAAATGACTTAAATAGGCTTAAATAAGACATTTTTACCTTCTACACCTCAAATGCACTTTTAAGACCCTTTTAGTGTGATCATGATCTTGTTATGCCTCATGAGACATCCTTTGACATTTTTACCCATTGAAACTCACCTTTCATGAAATTTTTTCTTTGTTCATGAGATGACACAATTATATGTTTGACCAAGTATTGTATTGTCCTTAATTTTTATACTTATGGTCATAGAATGAGACCTATCAAGGTTAATCAAGGATTGAATAAGTCTTAAAGACACATTCTTTTGCATGGAGAAGTCCTCTAACAGGGAAAACACAAACACTACCTTTAATAATGAATATTATACTCATTTAAGGCACCAAAAGTAAAAGATAAAGTAATGACTTGTGCATCCTTGAACATGAACCTACTTAGCCATCATGAGATGATTGCAAGAAAAAATATTCAATTGACTTTTGCAATAAAATCTCCTCTCCAAATGTACAAGTGTCCTAGGGACAAAGGGTGGCTACAATAACCAATAATAACCAATTTTTTTTCATTATTTATTTCCCCTAATTTTTTGAAAATCCTTTTTGAATTCCAACATAGGAAATTGGTGAGTTCATTTGATTATTTAAAAAACCTAACCTAGAAAGTATAAAAACTAAAATACTGAAATCAAAATGCAAAAAATAGGAAAATTAATCTAGAAAGTAGGAAATCTAATCTTTAAAATAGGAAATATAATCTAACCCTAGTCTAAATCTTCACTTATAGTTAAATAATATGCATCTCCATTTGGAGCAACCATGAAATTGCGCTTCAAAATTTATCCATTGAATGGAAAGGTGTGGTCATTACATTGAAGTTGTTTCAATTGGAAGACATTGTTACTTTGGATTTGTAATATATTATAAAGACCAATCTAAAAAGGAGTGAAATTATCATGTTTTATCTTCATTTCATGTTCTTTACCCCATATTAACACCAAGTCTGATATCTCAAAGGCCTTGATCTTAGATTTTTTGTCAAACCATCATCTGGCAATATCATGATGTTTACTATAGTTTTACAATGCTTCAGTTCTTGTATCTTCCATTTGGACTATCTTAAGAAGTATAGATTATATCCTCTCATCTTGTCCCTTGTACACTTACATGAATTAGTACACTAGTATCTTAAGAGTAATTTGAAAGAATGGTTGTTTCCTATATACTAGAAAAAAGGTGAAGCCTTCAGAGTTTTCTTATGTCTGAAACTACATAATTCAATAACATATGCCATTATCTTGGTTTATACTATGCATATTTCTTAATGAAATCCATAAGATTATTATTGGTGGACTCAACTACTCTATTTCCTTATGGGTAGTACCTTGAAGATAACTTGATGGTGATCTGATTATTATAGTCCCACTCTATTAATTTAGTAGACTAAATTGTTAGACCATTATCACAAACCAAGGAAATGGGAGTACCAAACCTAATCAAGATTTTATCTTCCATAAAATTGATAACATAAATTTATTTATAATTCTTAGTTACTATAAATTCTATCCACTTGGTGTAGAAGTCAATGGCTGTTAGGACAAACCTATATCTTGATGAAGAGTTTGGGTTTATCAACCTGTTAAAGTCAATGCCCCATTAGGCAAAAGTATGTCCTTTAACAATTCGATATAAAGGCATGGAAACATTCACTTATCTTTTCCAAAATACTTGGTAGTCATGGTAAGTCCTTACATGTCTATGTGCATCTTTGAATATTGTAATCTAGTAGTATCCCATCCTCAAAATCTTATGATTTGTAGTATTCCCTTAAGGATTCCCATTACCAATATTCTAATGTAAGTTATCTAGGATGTCCTTTGCCTCTTCTATTTAAATTCATCTTAGATATATTCCCTCCTCATTTTCCATGAATAAGACTCCTTTTTTGATCATGCAATGAATTTATTTGAACCTAAAGGCTCACTTCTATTCTCTATTTTAGTTAGTGGATGATATATGAGTACCATTCTCCATTAGATATCTATACCTCATTGATCTACTCAATATATAAATGTGGATCAATTTTATTTATTGGTTAGATGATTCTTTGGCCTCTTACAATTTTAGATGGTTTGATCACGAGGTCAAAATCCTAAAGTTTGGTCATCCACTTTCTTCTTCTTCCACCCAACTAATTTTATCCAAGTGAGAGCTTTAAAAGTAGGTCTAAGGATGATTGCGTACAATTTATTACTCAAAATATAATACCTCTATTTTTTTACAACATTGATCATGGCATATATATGTTTATAAATCATGATGTATTTCAACTCTGTATCTTTTAGATTGCTGACCATGAAGGCAATGGGATGTTCACTATCTTCCAAATTTTTGCAAGTACTATGATAATACCTTGTTCTAAAGAAAATGAATGAAGATAAAAATATTTATTGAAGTTTAGATTGATCAACATTGGATCTTGAGTAATCAAAATATTGATATCCATGAGTGATTTCTTGGCCTCTATTGTCTACTCTATCTTGGCATCTTGTTTTAGCATATCATTCAATGTCTTAACAATCTATGCAAACCCAAAAGTAACTTTTCTTAGAAAATTAATCTTCCCAAAGAAATATTTAAGATCTTTCTTGTTGTTAGGTGGAGTCAACTTGGAAATGGTCTGAACCCATTCTAGATCAATAGAGATCCCATATTTGGTGATATATGGCCCAAATGCTTCCCTTTAGTAACTCCAAAGATGTTGTTCTTTGAATTCAAAGAGACCCCATATTTTTTATATTTGTCAAAGACTTTATGTAGTTGGTCTATGTGACCAACTTTGTCATTTAAAAACATAATGAGATCATATTTGTAGATGATGATACACTTACCCACAAGTCCTTTAAAGGCAAAACCCATTTCTCTTTGGAAGGTAGTTCTTGTATTGATTAGGCTAAATGAAATATTTTTATATGTGAAATTCCCCCACTTGGTGGTGAAGGTAGTCCTCATCATATCATCTTATTTAATGAGTACTTTATTATAGATTGAGAAACCATCCAAGAAAGACATCATTTCAACCCACTCACCATTTTAATTACCTCATGCAAAGAAGGTAGCGGATAATGTTTTTTATGCTCTGTTTAATTTTCTAAAATCAGCACAGAGTCTGATTTTTTTATTCTTCTTTATGACTAGCACAAGATTGGCTACCCAGGTTGAATGCCTAATTGAAAAGACAATTTTGGCATCTAGTATATTTTATACTTCAATTTTTATGAGAGTTTCCATGATTGGATTCACTGGCCTCTATATTTTCCTAAATGGCCTATGTTTTATATTCAAGGAACTGGGATGAGTGATCATCCTTGGGTCAAAGACCTTCAGGTTATCATATGTCCATGTAATGACATATTTATATTTTATAATCAACCTCTTCAGTATTTGATTTTCATTATCTATTAAAATTAGACCAATGTTCACATACTAGGGTTTCTAGTCAATTCTTAAATTCTCTTTTATAAAATTAGACTTGGTTACTTTGAGTTGCTTTTGACTCTAAGCCGGAGGATCTACATCATAAGCTCAATCCAAGGAGACCATTCCTAGAGGGATGTGGTTTTCCTTTTGTTTTAAAACAACATCTTCTCCCCAATTATTCAATATGCATTACATCAACATCTCCTTCATTTATTATCTAGGCTTCAAAATCCCTAAAATTAATTATGAATTGCACAATTTAATGATCATCTTCAAATACTCACAAAAATTTAACGTTGTCTGGGACAAAAAGGCAAAGAACCAATTACACTATGAATTTCTAAATCTTAGACTCCTAGAGTGGTTTCAAATTAAAAGATGAGGCTACTTATAAGTATGCCATTTGATTCTCTTCCCTTGCGATGGATTTGATGTTCAATGCTTAAAAAAAACTCAATCAAGTCCCATGCTCGGTGCTTTTACTTCTTTAAATAAGTGAGTTTTCACTAATATTTTTTTCTTATCTAGATTAAAACTATTTTAGAGTCACCAAAGATTTTCAATTGCTTATTGTTATGATTTAATACAAATTGTAGTCCTAGAATTAGAGTTTCATACTCAACTCTAGTGTTAGTACAAGGAAATTATAACCTATAGGTAGCTAGGTACTACTTTCCTTCTAGATTCATTAGGGATATGACAACACCATAACCTTATTTTAATTGGTATCCATCTAAATGAAGTGTCCATAATTGATAAGGACCTTCAAATTTTTGTTCATGAATCTCTTATTTGGTGTTAAATGTATACACACATGCATGTGAAGAGATAAAGTCAATATTATCATTCTTTTCACCGTATTTGATGATAAAGTATCTCATATGTGGCTCTTGGTCCACTCTAATTTGATTTTTTACTCCTTTCCACATTAGCCACATGTGTGATAAATCTATAGCCATGTACCCATTTTATGTCTTTGACCAATATCATCTCAATAGTAGGCTATATGCTTCTAGAATATCCATGACCAAAATATGAATGGTTTATTGCACACATGGTTTAGATGCCAATTGAATGTGAATATTTATTAATTTTATGACACATGGGACTAAAGGCTTGTCTAGTTACAAGACCATTCTCTTTAACTTATCCAAAGTCAAACCAATTTTTTGGCATACAACTATAGGCATCATGTTAGCTAAAGCTCTAGAATCAACCAAGCAATCAAATAGTTAGTAATAAAAATGGCACCTATGGTTTATCTTTATATACCATCATGTTGTTGTGAGAATCTTTGGACTTTTTAGATGTCCTCACTATAAAATATTTGAGCAACAACTCTTTTTATTAAGTGATTTGGGGTAACTAATGGAGGTTGATGTTATAATTAATATTATTCATATCTTCAAGAATGTTGTGCTGTTCTTTGCCTTTTTGTTCTAAATTATATAACTAATCTTTCTCCTTAGGAAAAGGCAAATTATTGTTGGCCTTGGGACTAAGAGGAAAATCAGCATTGTTGTTCAGAGGTGTTGAATTAGTCATAAGCTAACTGCTTCTCAAATTATAATTATTTATTATTTGATGGTATTGATAGAAGGCATGGATCTCATCATTATTATCCTTAGGTTTATTATCATCTTCCACTAGGAAAGGGAAGTTATAGGTATCAAAGACCATTTTTCTATTAGGGTACCTTGAAGCATTATATGATGATGGTTCTAATTGATTTTTAGAGTTATCCTATCTATCCATATCCTTCTATACTATTTTTAATGTAGTACATAACTCAATGTAGTATAACTCACCATGGTGTATTGTGTTGTGAACCCTTCATTACTAAGAAGTTCTATTTAAATGATATTGATCTCTAGCATGCTATTAGATGGTACTTTTTACTCTTGATTATTTATAGACATATTGAAAGAACTATTATATCTATAGAATCTAAATATTTGATTAGTATTTTGTCCACTAGTGTTACACATGTTTTTACATGTTGAGGAATTCATTGTTAAATTTTTATGCCATTCTATGGATGGCTTCAAACTCTATGTTAGTTGAGTCAATAATAATAGCTTGTATATTAGAAGTGTTAACTAGTATTGAGGATTGAAGTTTTTTTAATAATGAGGCAAAAAATTTTAGAAGAAAATAAGATGTTGATTAGGTGAAACATAGGTTAAAGGCAACTAGTTATGCACCTAGTTTTGGTTTTGGGCAATAATATTTTGATTTACATTTCAAATTAGGTTGAAGGATGGGAAAATAAGACCAAGAATAAGTGGAGTCAATGATTAAAAATAAGGATTTAGTTTCTTATCTATGTTCATAGATTCAACATAAATTAAAGGAAATGTAGTGATACTCATATCCATATGCATAAATACTATAGTCATGGGGTCTAGGGAATTTTTGTACATCTCAAGGGTCAACTCTTCATTAGGCTAGTAAGTATTTCCAAATCTAATGTTCATTTTATAAAATTAGAAATTAAAGAATTGGATTGGCTCATTAGTCTCTTGCCTCATGCTTGAAAATTGTTGGCAAACAACACTTGCACTAATAACTTGGCCAAATTGTGTTAGGAGGGTATCTTGGTATTATGTCCAAGTTGTAATTAACCCTTCTTAGATATTCAAAAATTAGTCATAGGTAGCATATTTTTATTTAAATGGAAATATTTTTCATGCCATTTCCTCATGGGTTACATTCAATATCCCTAGAGTATTCTTAAATGCCTTTATGTCTTCTTTAACAATACTACCTCTTGAGGGAAAGAAGGAAGGAAGATAATTCTAATAGTTTTTACATAATTCATGCACATCTCCAAAAACATTAATAACTGAGTTGGTCAACCAAGTTGGATCTTTTACTAGATATTGAATCTAGGGTTGATGCTAAGGCTAAGGTGGAGGTGAAGGGTCATCAAGAGTAGTGGTAGATGAGGCTATCTTCCTAGAGAGGATGATTAAACCTGAGGTCCTCTAGGAACATCTTTATCAAATCTAACTTTTTTTTAATGGATTTCCAAAGGTGGGCATAACAAGTTAATGTCTGAGGTTGACCTTGTTAATATTTTAGGAACTTCTAGTGTAACACAAGTTATCTTTTAAAAGAACTAGAGGCAGAGGTGTAACCCCTCATAGGACTATAATAAACTCCTTTTGATGTGGGTTTTATGCACAACCATAAATATTATTCGGTATCCTCTAATGTTTTAGGATCAATGAAAAAACTTCAATCCAATGCATGAGTTGTAAGGTATTTAGTTTTATAACAACCTATTAGTGGAATAACAATGAGCGAGGTAGGTTTTTTTACCATGGGTGGGTTAGTTATAGATGAATCTAGATCTACTTTATATGGGTGGAAGGATGATGGTTGTAACTAAGGTGGGTAATTATTCTGAAATAAACTCAAAAAGAGGGAAATGAAGGGAAAAAAAGGAGGCCTATCGACCACACTAGATGAAAACCTTTCAAGACCACCACTTGACCTAAAGTTTGATAATAAATCAAAAGATTAATGTATATTTTAGGTTAATATAGCACACCGATAATCAAACATAATTAGGATTCTAAAGAAACCATAATATATTAAATTTAAACATGAATAGCCAAAGGTTTCAGTGTTTATTAGATTGCTCTTACACATATACAAAGGGGGATTATAAATATGATGAAAAATGCATTCAAATCATGATAGATTAAAATGAATAAATGTATTGAAAAGATATAACTCATCCACATTCAAAGAACTAAGATACCAAAATGACAACACTTCTTACATAATTTATAAAATTGGAGAAGAATCAATATTTGCACATCAAGACTAATTTAGTAGAACTTATTAGAATTTCCTTTTAATATTAACAACCAAAATTACCCTCCCTTTGGGATTGGGAGGATACAAGTATAAAAATCTTGGGATGGGGAAGGACTCATCTCTCAAGTGTAGTCTAACTTTACAAGTCCATAAATAACATTGTAAGATAATATCATGAAAAGTATGCATGTCCAACATTGATTGATCAAAATAAATTATATAAATAAATAAAAAATACATAATAAAACCATTTATTTTCATTTTCCAATTAAGTTGGAAAATTAGTTCCTAACTTATGTTATATATATGAGGAACATAAGTTAGGAACTAATGTTCAAACTTAATTGGAACATGCAAATACATAGTTATATTTATCAAAGTACTAACCTGACCCTACTAGGTGAATAATATGTTAGATTTTAAGTTGGAAAAACTTGGAGTATCCACCATCATTACTTCTAGGATAAAATTGGGCTTGTATAAGTCTACATGACTATAAATCCTAAAAAATTAGGAACTTTGTGTTAGAGTGGAAACACTAACAACTAGATGTGTGCTTAGAATTGAGGTTGAATTCATTTCCTTAGCCTTAATATATTAAAATAAGGCATGGTATACATATAAATATTAATTATTGATACCAAAATTGATTTAAAAAGGCATAAAAATCTTGATGGTCTCAACCATCAATCTTAAATGTTCTACTTTTGAAATCTTAAACTCAACTCCTAAGGTCTCTGCCTATGTTACTTTATCTTTAAAAAATATTATTAGTTGTTGAGTATCATAATTAGTCTTGTCCATTGTACCTTCAACCGCCTCCTTAAAGTTTTTTTTTTCTAATTGAAGGAGGGCCTCAAAATTTGGCCTATTAACTAACTTGCCTATAGGACTGATTACATCAGTGACCCTCATGCCACTCAAAATCTCAAAGGCTTAGTAATTATAATCTACAAAATATGTTAAAATATCCTTCATCTGATTGTTCCATGTAAGAGAAACATCCCTTTTAGCATTAATATAGTTTAAATCCTAGGTTACATCTTCACTAGACATTATATTTAGCTGATTAAAAGCATTTCACTTGGAATAGTGAATCAAAAAAGGCAATACTCTTCTCATATTCCATAAATTGGAGCCATAACTTGATGACCTTATTTATCTATGATTGGATTTCACCCTTGTAAACTTGAATGCTACTCAAAATTTCATACAACTTAGTCACTACACTCTACACACTTTTAGCAATATCTTGAGTGGCCTAAATAGTTTTCCTTAACAACAATCTCTATTGTGCCTCTTATTTACTTTTGTACATCTCTTTCATAGCCTCACTAGATGTGTATACAAAAGCATAGAAAAATTCACCTTATTAATTAAGATCATTGAGACCACACTTAGCTTTCTTTGACAAGGGAAACAAATTTTCTTTGTGTTTAAATTCCATTTCGTCCCTCATATTTAGATTCATCACCTTCCTCTTCCTTACCTATTAGATGGTTCCACTTTTTTATCAAATCAGGTAGAGACTAAAGGTAACTCTATGACAATCAATTTTTTCCTCTCATCCCTTTTATTTTTCATCTATCTTACCCATTAGGGAAAAATAAGCTTTCCTTATTATTTTGGTGGATTTGGGTCTTCAGAAATGGAAGGTGGAGTCATAGGATGGGGTGTTATTATTATTGGTGATAATAATGCAAATATTTGAATTGGGCCTAGAGAGTTGGATATAAAATTCTTTCCCATGTGAAAGTTTCCCTTATTAGAGTAACTTATTAGGGAAGTTGATCTTGTGAATCTAAATATTATGGCTAGGCTGGAATACATTGTTAAATCCATGCTCTTTGTGCCTATTCTTATATGACCTTAGGATCATGTTAAAAAGATGAAGCCCATATCATAATCATTGGTTTATTTTTCATTCTTGTATACATGTCAATATCATCTGATGCATTCAAAAAGACAATATCATGATCATATTCCTAGTGACCATATGAAATGTTCACCTTATTCTTATCTTTAAGGTGTTGGAGGTATGTCTTGATATTATTCATGGGTCCCATTCAATGAATGGGTCCACCTTTAGATTATAATAAGACACGACCTTCACCACTTGGTTAAAATGTGGCCAAGCCACATATTAAAATTGTCCAATGCTCATAGCCTCTTTAAATTAATAGTCCAAATGTGTCTATCCTAACTCCTCATGAATGCTGTTATATATTTAGTAGTCTATTTATTATTAAGCAATTTTGTCTAAGACATGGTGTGATGGGAACAAGGGAGATGCTTTTGTGCCTTCCATTCTAATGACTATGTTGTTGAGGTAATACTAGTAATTACCAATTTTTATAAGGGTTCTTATCATGTATTTAGACAATTTTGCCATCTAGGTGCCATGAATTACTTGGTATACCTGAGGTTATATTTCATCACATATACTTTGTATTTTGTTCTTGAATCTACATATAAACATGAAAGATTAATCTTCATAGATTATGTTACCCATGTATTCTATTGAGGGATTCCATAATTACTCATAGGTCCTATAAATTATGCCTAATACATCGATTAAAGAGGACATGATTTACAAATTTCTATCAATTGGCATCTTCTCAATATTGAACAGTTATGTTTTTGACCAACAAGGGAACCCATTCACCCTATACATATGTGGTTATTGAAAAAACATATAACCTATTTAGGAGAGTCATAAAAATCCTAATCATAGATTTAAATTTGATAATACAATTGAAGGAAATTCCTTGCTTAGGATTAAGTATCTAACCTTTTACCAACCATCATTTTAATTTCCTCTCTACTATATTATTTTTTAGACATACATTGGCTGAGACTTGGTTATACATTATCTTAGGGACGTAGAGTCTAAGATATCTCTTGAATTCCCTACTAGAAATAAATGTAGCTATTTTTTTTTATTATTCTAATATGCAAGTAATCCATATAAAATATTCCATTATTAAATAAATCCCTAAACAGGTATGTGTAAGACATTACCTCTAGTTTTAACACCACTCAATGAAGTCCCATTTATTTAATCTATAATAGATCATTGATGTATTATTTTTCATCAGGACATATCTAGTCTCATGTGGAATATGGTACCATAGACTCCACTACATCCCATATCACTAATTAGTGTTGGAATTTGAAGTTGAAGACACTCTTGTTGAATACAGTTTCCATGTATTCATGACTCCCTAAAAAAAGAGTATGCAGAAGTGGCATGAATACATACTTGATTTAAATAGGATGCCATTATGTGATCCTAAATATTTTAATTCCTTTTGTAAATCATTAGCTTACTCTTTTTGAGATTATTAAGAAAAATAGAGATTTTTGTATGTTTAAAGGCTCGAAATTGCAATGCTCAATCAATAGAGTAATGGTAAAATAACTAGCCTTTATAGATATTTTTACATATATTTAAAAAAAATCTAAGATTTGAATGTATTCATGTCTCATCAATAAGAATAATGACATTTTGATCTAGTTCCTATTTCAATTAAAATATGCCACACAATAACTCCTTGTTAACCTTATAGGTCTAGTGACCTTATTTTAGAGAGCTATCATTTCTTCACATACCAGCACCTTTGATTTGATATTGACTATATTTATGCATAATTTAGTGATACATCCTTTAAATTTATGAAACTTATACATTCCTTACTTAGTTGGGATGCTTTAGATTTATAATTATGCTTTATATACTCTAGGGCCATGAGTTAAGGTGATTGATCCATGTGGAGAAATCTTAGGCCTATGAGAAATCAGAAGGTCCTAGATGCAATTGTTTATATGCTTGAACTATGTATGTCTTAAAATGATCTAGGTGAATAGAATGATGACACATGGCATGTTCTTAGAGACCTGAAGGCTCAGAGACTCAGGGCCATGAAACCATTGAACCATTGACTTTGCTTTTATAACTCTAAAGTTATAATGAAATAGAATTATGCCAAGTTTCATCTACTCAAAGATCAAAAGATTATAACCATTAGAATGCAAGAGATTAGAACCATTATATTGTGTTAAACCTTATAGGGTTCTATTTGATAAAAACATGCCATGTGTTGAATGCTCAGAACTAAGGAAGCTCAAAACCATTAGGCTGTGGGAGCTCAAGGCCATCAAATGATTGAATTTTAAAAAAGTCTCCATTTTTATATTTCACATAAAAAACCATGTGGAATACTTTTGGAGCTCAAGGAATCATAACACTTAGAATTTTATTTGAACTTTAAAGTTTCCATGTAATGGCACAATGCCAACTATCAATGTCTAAGAGTTAGGGAACTTCAAAGGCTTATAAACTTTTGTGAAAGCCAAAGGCTCTAGGTAACATGGTAACACCACCTATCAATATCCAATAACTAGGGGAATTCTAAGGCCTTGAAACTTTTTTAAAAGCTAAAAGCTCTGAGTAACATGGTAACACCACCCATCCCAATCTTGTGCTATAAAGGTACATACTAATTATGTATGATTAATAAGTGAATGTCAATAGTCCTAAGATTATAAAAAAACATGTAGGAGCATTAAGAAAAAAAGAATTTTAGTTCTATTAGTCCATAAATCAAATCACAATTTTTTTGAAAAGAACTTATCAAAATCCAAGGTTTAAAATAGCTCAAAATGATCATTCAAGCTTTAATTTTCATAATTTAAATTTCTATAAATTTAGACTTATAAAAAATTCTTAGACTTATAAATGAGTGAATTCATATTATAGACTTCTAAGGTTTATATTACCCTAAATAAGATTTTCAATAATTCTAGGTCCTCGTTTTTAGTTTAAAGTGGGGTGTGTGTATTAGGTAATAACAACCCCTACATGGGTAGGGTTATCAAAATGCAATAGAAAAAATAATTGGTTAATATTTTAGACACTTTCAAGATTAATGTCATGTGTAATACCACACATGAAGAACCTCCTTCCCTTCCAATTGAGACATTTGGCAATGCAATTACATGGTTATAAGAATTTAAATTATAGTTTCTTCATGTATTAATGGATTGATGACAATTCAAAAGTTTCAAAAAAAATTAGTTAACTTAAAAATTCTCATAATTATCATGTAATTTTTATAAATTACTAAAATGACCTTTATTATTTTAAGAGTTATAAGCTTCCTAGAGAGCATATGAGCTATATCCCATATGTTTTCTATAAATCCTACTCTTTTAGGTTCTAGCCTAACTAGTTGGCATTGACCGACTTGGTGTAGTATTTTATTAAAAAGGCAATTTAAAATTTATTTATTGTAAGGAGTCACATAGTTATGTAAGAGAGGGTACTCTCTTCTTTTAGTGGGTTGATAGCTATCCTTAAAAAGTGAGGTTTGATTCTTCAATTTTTTAGATAAATCTTAGTCATTGTTTTGGGGTTTTTTGAAAATTAAATAATAAAAAATATATAAATAAAAAATAATAATAAATATTACAAGCAAAGATTTATGTAAGTGTAGCCAAACCAACTTATGTTTTTGTAGTTTCATTTCTCTTACCAACTAGTTGCCTCCATTTTTATTCTATTTTTTTAAGCTTCATCTTTCTTGCCAAGTTCTTGACTCCATTGATGATGCTACTATCAAGAGAGCCAACCAACAGAAGAAGAAGAAAAGTACTTTCTCCCTCATAAATTGGTTTCTCTTTTTTTAGATTAATAGATGACCTAAACAATGAAGAATAACTTCATCTTGATTTAAATCAGGTTTGTTTTTATAGTTGTGTTGTCAAGGTTTGCATCAAAATAGCTATGGGTTTAGTTGATTATTTTGAAATCCTTTTCATTAATTTATCCCTAATATATATATATATATATATATATATATATATATATATATATATATATATATATATATATATATATATATATATATATATATATTATGATGATGATGATGATGATGATGATGATGATGATGATGATGATGATGATCCATGTTTAACAAGATAAGTAGTTTCTCCATCATAAATTGGTTTCTCTTTTTTCAGATTAATAGATGACCTAAACAATGAAGAATAACTTCATCTTGATTTAAATCAGGTTTATTTTTATAGTTGTGTTGTCAAGGTTTGCATCAAAATGGCTATCGGTTTAGTTGATTATTTTGAAATCCTTTTCATTAATATAT